>ARYC01002898.1:0-26268 GCA_000711775.1 Oxytricha trifallax | reverse complement strand
ACCTGTAGTATTTCCCACTCTTGATAAACTCTAGGGAAATAAAAAGACTCAATACCCGGATGTGTTTGTGAGCACTAATTAGAGTGAATACTTGGCTAAGATCAAAGAAATTATAATAGAGCAGCTAAACCACCCCCAGTTTTAATAGCGGCTTCAACTAACTATAATGCAATAGAGATAGGCCTTTTGAGATCGGGCTACGACTTCACAAGTTTAAGCAGAGGTCAAGCCGCCAAAATCGAATCTATGATTGAAGGCAGATACTTAATGAAGAATGCGAAAAAGGAATATGGAATATACTGAAGCTCATGGAAGAGGGACTGACATTCAGACGAATGATGAAATCAACAAGAACGGAGGTTCTTACCTCATCATCGCAGATGTCTTCTCTAAAAGGTCTGAAGAGCAGATTATAGGAAGAATTGGAAGACTTAATACTAAGGGCAGATGCCAAAGAGTTTTGTATAGAATCAACTCCAAAGATAGTGTTGAGTAGCTTCTTTACGTAGAGTAGAATGAGATCGACCTTATATTAGACAAAAAGTTCAATGAAGTATAATTTAATTTGTAAGACAAATAAGAAGCTATTGATATGGATATTATTCATCAAGCAAAGGAGCCCGAAGTTCCTTCTGAATAGATTATAGCCATCGATCATTAAGTTGCAGTTGTAAAGGATATAGTGGAAAAGATAGTCGAAAAAGTAGAAAGTTCTTTCATAGGAGCCAAAAAGGATATCGAGGAAGCAATGAAGGCCTCTAAAGAGGAAATGAAAACTGAAGCTGTGGCTGAAGAGCCAGACACTCAAAGTAAATTAGGGTTCTATTAACCTTCTATCATAGAATTAATTGTTGAGAAGATGAGCCAGAATCCTGTGCTCTAAAACAAGCCTATTAGTGAAGTTGAGAAGATCTTCAAAAACGGCGTGAGGCGCCAATATGAGGATATCACTTAAGAGCCAAGAGAAAGATCGAAGAGCAAGGAAGGAAAGAAATAGACTAATAAGAGAAGTAGGAAGGCTTATGAGAAGGCAGAGTAGATTAAAACTTAGTTGAAAAGTGAGTTATACTTGTAAGGAGGAGTTGCAGAGACAAGTCTTTTAGTGAAACTTACAAGGAGAATGAAGAGGTCAAAGAAAGTATGGAAGCCTGGTTAAAGAAGGCTTCAAATTAAAAGAGAAACTTGAAAAGTGATATAGATCATAGGAACTCCTAAAGAGAGGGGTTAAAAAGAAGATGATTTTAAAGCTTAATTTTTAAAAGAATTCACCATATTCTAACTCTTCCTATTAGTAGTGTTCAGAGAATGAATGAGAATAGAGACCAGCAGAAGTCAAAGGCTGAAGTTCTGCACCTGCCCTTCCAGATTCTGAGAGCCGAAGTCTTGCATAACTTGCTCCGTTCATTTTGCGTAATTCAAGTACTTCAATTTCCAAGTTATCATGCTCTTGCTTTAGCCTCTTAGTTTCTTATAGAAAGAGCTGCCTGTCTGATTTCAAGGCTGTCTCATAATCTTTCACCTCTTCAATTTCATCTATTGTTCTCTTTCTTTTAGATGAGTCCTTCATGAAATTCACACAGCTTTGCCTCTCTCAGCTACAAAGGAAATGAAAAGATAGTAAACTTACTGCTGAAGCTGAGGCATCTAGAGAGTGCGTCAATAAATTCAGGTATCATTTTAATGACTAGGTCTCTGCTTTGCTCAAGCCTTTCTTTCTGTTAAAGCATTGCATCGTGAATCATGTTGGTGACACCGTCGGTGTCTAAGGTATAGAGCATATCACAGATCCATTGCCTGTCGAATTGGACCCAGTCTCGCTCATCAGGGAGAAAGTTGAGTAGTCTGGGGATATCTCTCGCATAATCGACGAAGTCCTGGACTGTAAGTCCCTCTATGAGAGGCACTGCGGACACTTTGACGTCTTCTCTTCTGATGAACTATGAAGACGGTTACAATTAAGGAGAGATTCTTACCTCCTTCTTTGCTCTTATGATGGACTTGAAGAAGTTAAATGTTGGTTGAATCAGGCTTGGGTAAGAAGGCCCGACAATCCTGGGTGAGAAAGTTGTAGAGCTCTTTCTTGCTTTTGCACTTCTAAGCTAATTCTTAAACATTGATCCCAGTAAGTTACGCTTGGTTCATTAAATTCTAATAGGAGGGTGTCATCAGCCGCTTTAAATAGCCAAATATTGGCTCATGAAGGCAGCACTGTTACTATAATGAGATAGTCATTTTCACTATTATGAAATGCCTTCAGCATGATCCGATTTCCTCATGCGGATTTCCTACCAGCACCAAAGTAATTCATTATTAGGAAATTAAGTCTTTTATAAGATAAAATTTAACTCAAGATAAATATATTTCTTAATGATATTTATCTTTTTTTTTAAAACAATTTGAGTGTATATTTTCATATTGATATGTTTACAATTAATAATTGTATTTACAAATTTATTTTATTGTAAGATACCATTATTTATATTTTTTACAAATTCAAAGTAAATTTACAATCATTTTTACTTTTTATAATGGTATAAGTGAATTAGAAACAATATATTTCTCCATTTAGCTTCACAAATATTTAAAAATAATAATTTATATATGAAGGTTTATCAAAATTATTTGAAGTAAACAATATTAAATAAATAATTTAGTCTAGAATAAAATTATATTATTTTTAATTATTTTTATTTAAGTATTTATTAAGGGAGATATTTTATTATTATTATATAATGATAACTTTACAAAATTAATTCCATTTCCGATTATAGAATTTATTAAGTAATTTTATGGAGAGTTTTTAATTGTAGTCATAGACTCATGATTCATAAATTTTTCACATATTATAATGCTAAATTTATTTTGGATGGCATTTATATATATTAAGCATTCAAAGATTGAATTGTGTTAAGTTAATTGAAGAATGAAATATATTGATATATCTAATTTTTCAAGAATTCGATAGTAAGTTATCAATTTTAATTCAAATTATTCATTAACCATTAAATGAAATTATTATATTATACAATTCAAATTCGTTAATATAAAATATATAATATATAATCTATTAAATTCTTCCATAATATAAAATTTTAGATATTTTACCTTTAATAACACTTGATTATACTTTAGTTTAGTTAAATAACGTAAAAATCTATAGAAAATTTATGTAATTTAGATTTTAGTTTACAAATTATAAAACAATATTTTACATTTATCTTCTTCTAAATTTATAAGATTTTATATTTTAGATATACTTAAAGAATTAAATTACTAGCTATGTGACAATTAGAATAATATTAAAATATTGTTTGATCAATATTTAACAATTTAAATGCTTGGAAAGAAATTTAATTTAAACATAATTTAAAGTTCAATTATATTCTTAGAAGTACTACTATAGAACTATTATATTTTAGTTTTAAAATTTACTTTCCTAACTTTTATACAAATGGAATCTCATTACTATAGTTAGTGTCAGCGAAAGCAATTCTAATTTTTATAAAATTTTGAAACTTTTTGAATATTTAATTATGCTATTTAATTATACTTTCAAGATCTTTCAATATATATTCACTGATTCCAAATAAAATTCTAATACTTAATGAATCAAAGCCATATTAGCCACATTTTCCACACATTATTCGCACCAAATAAATTTATTTATTATAGTAGTATATATTTCTATAAAAACATAAATATAATTAAAAGTAGATTTAATGAGTTCTAAAAAATATATTTGAACCTTGATATTAAGTTCATCAATGATAAATCTTATCTAATAGTTAAATATTTAAAACAATAAATACTTATCATTTAAAAAATAAGAAATATAAACTCAAAGTGTTATTAATATTTGGAGATATTTCCATTTATAAAATTTATTGATTTTTCATCATTCTTAAACCGATTTCGCTTATCTTGAAATTTTGATGCTTTATAAAATATTTTAACCCTTTGAAAAGATGTCAAAGTGAGAATTAAAACTTCAATTATTAATTTGTAGACTGTTCACATTTAAATAATTTATAAATTTATAACTAGCTATAGTACTATATAATTAAATGTAAACTATAATCAAATTCATAAATAAAAATTAATATTTCAAAGTTTTAAAGTATTATAATGCAATATTGAATTACTAAAATGAAAATTATTAGATTAAACTTTAGTTAAATTTACAATATTATCTTTATATTTGGAATTTGTTTGATCATTATTAAAGATTTACATTAAATTTCTTTGGATTGAGAGTTTTCATGAGCACTAACAAGAAAAGACTTAAAATAAATTGACTTTTATTCAAAATTGTATTTGTATTATAATCTAAATTTAGAAATTATTTATATTCGTAATGAATTTTGTTTAATTTATACAATTTAAAAAGTATAAAATATTTTGTACAATTTAAATAACTGTGATTTTAAATATCATAAATTTATTTTTTATAAATATCATCATAATAATATTGTTTCCTACTTAATTCTTAATCATAATATTCCTAATAAAAATTTTATATTTAGATTTAAATTAAATAGGGCGACAAATTTTTTATATAAAATAATTTTTTTTAAATTTCCATTTTTTATCCCCCTACTGAATAAAATAATATAAAATATTTTAATATAATAATTCTTATAATAATATTTTATAAAATAGTTTATAAGTCTCAATAGTTCTAGTATTCTTGAATCATTTTAATTCAATAAAATCTTTAACAATGGGTGGTGATAGTAAAAAACAGGGAGCTTAGTCTTAGGTGAACAATGCTCTTAATAACTTAACAAAATAGTAACCAATTTTTAATATTGTAGATTAAAATTCGAATTAATCTACAAATGCTAACAATTCTCCAACATATGAGCAATTAAATTTATCTTAAGCTTAAATGAATTAAGCATTGAAGAAATTAGCAGGTAAATTATAAAATTAATTCAGTCAACAGATTACACTTATAAATTAAAATAATTAGCAAATAAATACTCAACTATTAAGTATTGAACCTTAGCATAGTGTTGTTTTAGCTAAAGTACATTCCAAATTCTTGCATGAATCTGACGAATCTAATATTTATTCAATAAGTGGTAACTAAGATAAATTAGAGTAAATATATTTCTTACAACCTTCACAACTAATTAGCAATATTCCTTCGGATTTTTAGTATTTATTCAAAGGATCAATTTATGAGAACAATGTACGTTGTTTAATATCGTCTGACAATTAGCTAAAATAGCATTATTATCGTGAAATAAATGAATTAA
This sequence comes from Oxytricha trifallax, assembly GCA_000711775.1. Taxonomy (NCBI): domain Eukaryota; phylum Ciliophora; class Spirotrichea; order Sporadotrichida; family Oxytrichidae; genus Oxytricha; species Oxytricha trifallax. The sequence goes on along the minus strand of ARYC01002898.1, from coordinate 21,007 downwards.
TTAACTTTGCTCATTTCTTTATGATTATATTAATATTTATATATTTTTAGGCACTCTACCACATTTAAGCTGTTTTTCGGTAGAGTACCTTAATTATATTAATTTTGAAATTATTTAAATTTAAATGCTTAAAATAAATTTGTTATCATGTTCTTACAAAAAGTAATGTATAAAATTAATTGTGAATATAAAATGCGAATAAATTATAAAAGTTGCTATACTAAGCAACAAGACTTAAAGATCTAATATTTTTCCAGATCCTAAATTTTAATAATTATAATTAATTAATAAATTTTATTTTATACATTACTTTTTGTAAGAACATCATAACAAATTTATTTTAAGCATTTAAATTTAAATAATTTCAAAATTAATATAATTAAGGTACTCTACCGCAAAACAGCTTAAATGTGGTAGAGTACCTAAAAATATATAAATATTAATATAATCATAAAGAAATGAGCAAAAGTAGATTAATTTATTAAATTCACTCTAAATAATCTTTTTTAGCTAAATTTCAATCAGAAATCTAAAATTTATAATATAATAAGAATTCTCACTTCAAATTTTAGAATTGTTCCATAACTTCAATTTATTTATGGGATTTCACTTATACATTTGTAAGGAAAAAATCATTTAGCATTCAATTTTAGAACTCAATGAAATTCATAAATTAAAGGATTCAATTTTCCAAAATATACTTTTTGATTTTATCAAATGCAAGGATTAATTATAGACAGCGATTTCTACTAATATTAGCTTGAGCATTTGAGCATTTGAATCTCTTACACTTTACCAAATTCAAAATTATAATTAAAATACATGAAATATCTTAGATGTTTTAAACAAACACAATCATTCACCAGTTTTAATTTAAATTTAAAACAATAAACGCTCCAACTTTATAGTATTAAAGAAAATCTAAAATTAATGGCATTTCTTTAATTAATTTGGCATCATTTATAAATTAGATTCTAGAATTCAAAAAGTGCAAAACAACTTTATTGATAAGATTCATTCAATCCCTCTTTATAAATTGGAATAGAAATACCTTGGAAGTGTGAACACTTTCTATTGGGCTAAATAAATTCAAAATTAGAGTAGTTCAGATAAATTAAAAATTAGCAGCATTTTAAATTACTTTTATCAAAATTTAAATTATACTGAAGCAACAAACAAATGGGAAAATTTGAATGCCTTTGTTCAGAAGATTACTCATAAATCACAATCGCAGCAGAATATTTTTAATTTACACTATTGTAAATCCCATAGAAAAATACTAATAAGTGAAACCATTCTTTAATATAGAAAAGAGGCAATATTAGAAAGCCAGATGGAAGTCAAGATAATTAGCAGACAATTTCTAAGAAATCAAAATAAATTAAAAAGCAATTGAATTCCAAAGCTAAAATTTAAAATACCAATGCTAGCAAAGGTAGATAGTCAGAGAGTGATGATAATGAATATGATTCAGATAATAATTCTAATTGAGATATGATAATTCATAAACTTATATTATATTAATTTATTAAATTTTCAAAAAATTAATAGAAATTTGTTTCATTATTTTTATTTATTTTTTATTTGATGGAAATATTCAACATGATGTAAATTTTTTAAAAAAAAAAATTGGTTCTTATCTATACATTTAAAACTCTCATAGTAAACTTGAGTGAATTTAACATTAGTAAAGAACTAATATACTAATAAAAATTTTATTATTTCTAAATATATTAATTATGTATAGGAAGGAAAATATAAATTTTATGTAAAAATGATATCAAAGTGTTAAAATTGCAAATAGTAGAATTATATTGTACAATTGTATCAATTGATTATCAAATATAGAAATACTATGTAAACATAATGTTTCAATTGATAATGATGATTTTGAAATTAAGAATTTAAATTTTATAGAAAAATATGTATTACTTTAATATGTTTTAAAATATGAAATATATTATAAAGCTTAATTATAAAGTCAAAAAATATGAGTATAAAATCTAAAATTTATAGATGAAAAAATGAGAGAAACATGTACTATTTATTTTTAAAGGTGAAATATATTAATAATAAATCTTTAATATATAAATAAATGCATCATATTTTATATACATTGAGATTGATTTGTAATGTATATTGATAGTGGATTGTTAAATTTATTTGTTTAAATCGATTAAATTTTAGCTGAATTAAAATAAGCTTAATAATAAATGCTTATAGCCCTTCAAAACCCCAAAACCCCTGCTCGATTAAACTTGGGATTTTATTGCACTGGTTGGATATAATGACCGCAGGCAAGAGAGACATGAAGTCTACGCTTTTGCAGGAATTGAGAGCTAAAGCAAGTGTACATGAACAAAACTATGGTCCTTTGAATTCCACCCTAGAAGTTAAGTTTTAAAATTTAATAGTATTAATAATTTAATTAAAATTTGAATTAAGAAAAAGAGGGAGGTTCAAAATGAGTGCCCCATGACCCTTGCAAATGACGCAACTCAGCTCACATATGTCAAAAGTAGGGTAAGGACCACATATTCTTCATCTACGCACTGTGCTCTATCCAATGGTAAAGTATGGGACCGAAATAAAATTCGAACTTTTTTCCCAAATTGCTGATCATTGGAAAATGCACTTTGAAGGCCCTATAATAAGTTAAATTTTGAAGTTTGGAATTTCGCTATTTATCGATATTAAATCATCACTATACCAACTTATAAATCTATCACGCATATATGTATTGGGGTTTATATATATCCTATGCTTTTTATCAGAAACAAATAACAGCAACCCTTACCTTGTCATAATTGGGTTATCGATCTACCATCTTGACAGTCAGTCCAAAACTCAATATAAAATTAAATAAAATTACTATTATCTTTTAATACTGCTGATTAAGCAGGAGCTATCCAAATAACAGATTTCTCTTAGTTGTCAATAGATTCTTGTAAATTTTTCAATAACTCAGCATTTTACTTTTTTAAAAAATATATATTAGCAAAAGATAAAGCGGGTGTAATTTCCATATTAACAAATTCAGTTGCCAGGATTAAAGATTCAATATTTGAAGAAAATTTTTCTGGTGGAGAAACATCGACAGTCGATGCATTAGATAGTAGCAAGACAGAGGATATTCAAATTTCAAATTGCACCTTTATGTATAACAGAGCAGCTAAAAATGCTTTTATTATAAAATAGTTTAAAATACAGTTATTAATATGTCCAAGTCTAATATATACATTTCTAAAATAAATATTAAAAATAAATTGACTATAAAAATAATTTAAATTTTAATAAACATCATAACTATTTTACTAATAAAATGCTTTGACATTTATGTATTCTAGAGTAAATATAAGCAGTTGTAGATTTTTTGAAAATAATGCGACTGAAAACACTAAGAATATTTATAAATTTATTATTATTAAATTATTATTTTTGCTGGATTTTCAAATATAACAATCGAAAATAGTGTCTTTAATCAAACTATATATTCTCAAGACAAATTATCAACATATGAAACTTCAGGGACATACATAAATGTTATCTTACAAGTAAACATGACAGTCAATAATTGCAATTTAAATTTAATTTATAAATTATTTGTTACTTTATGCACATTTCTTAATGGATAAGCTCAGTAAGGTGGCGCGATAATAATTGATGGAAAAAGTGATGCTGTTATTTAGAATTCACTATTTAAAAACAACTAAGCATTCACTTAAGGTGGTGCAATATCAGGAAATAGCTTTAAATCACTGACTATTTTAAATAATACATTCTATGATAATTATGCATTAGTAGATGGAGATGAAATTTATGTTACTAATTCGAAAAATATCCTTAAAATTGAAAATGTATACATTTCCAACTCTGTTGGTAAGGAATCCATAGCCATTGAAATGGCTTAAGCACTCATAAATAACTTGACTATTAAAGATATTTAAGCTATAGATAGTGCAGAAATAACTTTATTTTGGAAATTAATTTTTCACCAAATTTTTTATTCAAATAGTTATTATTTATCCTAATAGCTTTAAAAAATTATTAAATAAGTAATTTGATTGATTGATTTCAACATAAAGTAATAAGTATTATTTACTTTAATATAATAATTAAATAATATTCATTTAATAATCAGATTTTTATTTTGAATAAAATGATTATGTAAAAATATTTATAATAATTTTTTTTAAAAATTAAAAAAATAAATTTATGCTTTAAAATCTTACAATACTAGTAATTCTCAGGGTGCTGGTTTGAAATGCACTAATTGCAAGAGTATCTCAATAAATAAATCCATATTTGAAATGCCCTTACTACAAAGCGCATGGGAATTCAGAAAGTCGTGTTAGTCCGAGAGTACTTTGAAAGGTTTGATGTTAATCCATATAAACGGTTGATAACCTCCCGTAAATTAATTCAATGGCTAAAAACTAACTAACTAACTTAATCCATATTTAGTAATCTATCAAGCTAGATAGGTGGAGCTATCTATATTTTAATTTTAGAAAATATTTCAATTCTATATTGAAGAGTAAGACAGTTACAAAATATCTTCAACAAGTCTTTCTCAGCCAAGATATTTAATTACCAACTCGTTTAATTTAAAATAAAATTCTATAAAACTGTTAACTCAATTATTGAGAATAGTACATCTCTTATAGGTGGAGGTATTTATTTGACAAACATTCAATAGATAATAATAAATTCTACTCAATTTCTAAATAATATAGCCAGCAACTAGAGCTTGTTAGATCAGAGTAAGACTGTAGGATCTGGAGGGGCGCTTTTTTATACTTGTGATGAAGTTTAAAATAAATTTATTCATTTCATGCTTAAAATATTTAAAATTTCTAAGAATTGCAAGTTAGATATATCAAGTAATAATACTTTTAAAAACAATTTTGCATTTGTAATGGGAGGAGCCATTAACTTAAATTAATTCAGGAGATACATTTAATCATTTAATTAACTGGGATACTCTTGAACCTACATTTTAATAACAAATAATTAATAAATTTTCGAAAACGCTCAGCACCTATTCAAACAACTCTGCATTATTGTATGGAGATGATATAGCATCATTTGGTTAAAATTTAGAAGTTATAACCTAGGATTAATATCTGAAATAGTTAACAAAACTAAAAATTTCGTAGAAAGATAGCACCATTTCTTCAAGGAGAAGATAATTACCTTAAAGTGAAAGCTTTGAGACTTATTTAAAATCGAAGTCATTAACTATTGACAATTATATCATTATATTTATGTTAAAGAGCAAATTAGTCAAAAGAAAGAAATCTGTAATATTCTGCAACAGTTGAAAGCTCTAATTTCGAAATTTTACAGCAGCAGAGCGGTGGCTCAATACATTTAATATTTTTAAATGATTTTTACCAACAACTTACATAGCTTTAATGGACAAATATGGTCAAATAGTAGGATCTAGCTCTGATAGCAAACTTAATTTTTGCAATATAAATGATGAAATATTTTAATTAAATGAAAATTAGTAGTAAGTAATCGAAGGATCTAATACTTTCTTAACTATTGGTGGAGTTTTTGTGATTTAGGATTTACAGTTTACAGCTACCCCCACTTATAATTATAGTATTATTTTGCAAACTGACGCAATCGACTAAACAAAGCAATCTAACATTGATTATATGAATTCAATCAACTATAATTTAGTTCAATAAATTTATTAATATAATAAATATCAACAACTAATAAATGATACATAATTTTCATTTTAAATAAAATAATAAGTAATACATCTTACCGAAAATAGTAATTTTAAGTATTTTCTAAAAATTGATAATTATATTTATCATTATTATAGACATCATTGAACTTTAACATTTAAATAAATTTAAGAGAGTGTCTGTTAGGTGAATAGTTTACAGTTGCTGGAAAATGCTAATTATGTATAGAAAGCTACTCTTTAGAAAAATAAACATCACCAGGCTCTTGTAATGCTTGTCCAACTCAAAAGGCATCTTGTCTAGGGGGGTCAAAAATTTACCCCAAATCTGGCTATTGGAGAAAATCAAATGAAACTTTGAAGATGAAAAGACACTCTAATTATTATATTTAATAATTTTAAATAAAATAATTTATAAGCTCTTAAAGTGTTTAATTTGTCAGAAAATAATATCTGTTCTGACCGAGAACCCCTCCTCCACCCCTCCCCCATCGCTTACCTATTCCCTACGTTTGAACCCCCTTCCCCCTCCGTTATTCCTCCACCCTCCCCACAATGTTTTACCTCCCCCTCCTCTCAACGTTTGACCTCTTCTCCCCCAACGCTTTTATATAAAAAATATTTATGCTTGATATGAATAAACTTGTATTTACAACTTACTTTAAAAAGCGTTAATTTATATAAAAACCTTTTTTTTATATATAAATATTATAAAATTTTTTCTTTTCTAAATTTTCCAAAAAATGATTATTTTTATTTTCACTAAAGAATTATTGCGTTCTTCAACTTTTTGACTTACATATCCCATAGAAAAAATATAAAAATTATTTTAATCTGTCATTCATTAATTTTATTTTTTAATTTGCTAAGGCGAAAATTGAATGTATTTTCTTAACTCATTTAAATTTGTCATAAAGCAAAATAATAACATAAAGGTTTTAAGTTTTTTTATTTATTATTTCTATTTATAATTACTGAATCGATTATTTATTAAAATATATTAATTTTATATTTTTAAATCTAAATGTTATTTATTAAATAAATTATTATTTCCGCTGTGAAATTTGTAGATATCCTTAATTGGCTATTATTTTTTTGTAATATATATTTAAAAAGTATAATATTTTATATATTTTAATAAATAATCGTATCCGTAATTATAAATAGAAATAATAAGTAAAAAAAATTAAATCCTTTATGTTATTATTTTGCTTTGTGACAAATTTAGATGAATTAAGTAAACATTTAAAAATTTTAATTAAAATTTTAGCTTTAGACAATTGAAAAAGAGAAATTTAATGACAGACAGATTAAAGTTATTTAAAATAATATCCTATAGGAAAATATACAGAGAAACGTCGACAGAGGCGAAGTATTTCTTGATTGAAAATAAATAATCATTTTTTAGATAATTTAGAAGAAAAGTTTATTTCTTTATATTTTATATATAAAATAGGTTTGTTAACAAATGATGTGATTATATTTATAAAATATTGAATCGGACTATGAGACCATATATTTCCATATTTAATTGGATTTTTATGATTTAGATGTAGGTTGATGCAATAAAATTTCATATAAAAGCGATGGGGGAGGGGAGGAGGGGTGTCTTGGTCAGAACACATATATTTTAAGAAAAATTATCTAGATTTAATTAAATCATTTTATTTAATGTTTTTTTATAAAACATTTATTGCAAAATATTCTTATCATCAAAAATTAAATTTAAGGAGATAGAATATGAATTTAATTAAATTAATCTTATTTTCTAAATTAAATTTTCTCCCTATAAACTGCTACAATAATAAGGTGCTTGTATGATTAAAATAATTTAAAAATAAATAGTTTATGTATCCCGAAGCCTGCTTGGGAACTCAAGATGATACACAGACTCCTTTGGGAGAATCAAAACCCCAAAACCCCTTAGTGAGGTTTATAAGTGCTTTGATTTGTAGGGTATTGTTGGGGTCTTATTGGGGTAAGTAGAGAAAACGCAGGTTTTTTGTGAATTTAATGAATATTTAATGAGTATTATTGTATTTAATTCAAACAAATTTTATCTGCTTATCTTTGTGGTACCTCTTGAATCTAGCTCTCTTGAGTGCTTCATGTATGTCTTCTAGCGATTATCTTGGATAAGCTGGAGCTCTCACGATTATCATCTCTACAAGCTTCTTAATTTCATTGCAGACATCTTCCTGTTGTATATGTTTAGAAGCCAAACTTATTGATTATTTTTCGTGCTTTGTTCCAAAGTAAGACATATTTTCCATATCGCACTCTAAGATTATGGCAGCAACTGCCCATACATCCCATTAAACAGAGCCATTAGTCCACTTCTCCCTGATTGGAAAGTATCTTGGAGTGCCAAGCACCTTAGCCAAAGTCACAATTTCTTATCTTATTGCTCTATTGAAATCAATGACTACAATTTCAAAAGGACAGAGATTTAACATAACATTTTCAGGCTTCAAATCTCTATGTACATACCCAAGTTCATGGAGCTCTTAAACACCCTTAATCATTTCTGACAGTATCTCATTTAAATCATCTGGGTATCTATTATGATAGAGATACTCTCTTAAAGTCATTTCAAACTTTTTCAGTCATAATGCAACAAAGCCATGCCCAAGAATAACTCCATCAAGTCTAAGCAAGTTCTTAAACTATTTTTTCTAAGCCTCCCTCAGTATTATGTATTCATTTGCAAATTCATTTTGATACTGCTCATTTTTAATGAGATACTTGAAAGGATATACTTTGTAAGCATACTCATCAACCACTATCAGCTTAGCCTTGTTTGGCAAGTCAAAATGCAAGTAATTTTCAATACAGCTTTCAATATCAATTGCATTCAATGCAGGTATATACATAGCTCTCTCTTAAAGACATGCTATAAGAGTACCATTTGCTGGCTGATTCATTGATTCAAAACGCTTCTGCCTCTTGAGCCTTTCCTCCTGTTCTCTTTATGACTCAAGAGAATTATTTTTTCTTTTTAGCAGGTATAAGCTTTTAAGTTTCTTCATCTTTAATTAGGAATTCACTTAAGTGGTGCTTTTGCATATGCCTCTTTACTTTGGCTGAGTGAGTATAAGACTTCATGCATGTTGTGCATTGGTACCTTCCATCCACTTTGTCATGTTTAAAATAGATCTTGGCTTTGCCAGAATGTACTTCTTTAATGTGCCTCTTCAAGCTCGACTCAGTTGAGAAGAAATTTTAGCAGTCTTCACATTAAAATGTTTTAATTTTTTCAATTGGTTGCTGTTCCTTATCTTCCTCAACCAATTCAACTTATATTTAAACTCCTATCTCTGTACTCTACTTCTTGTTTTAAACTTATATTTTAAAGATCTCAGCTTCAAACTCTAGAGCTCTTAGCTCAACCTCCTTTTCGATATAAATTACTTCTTGTTTCTTGGAGGAGCCAAAGTTGAGTAATGATTGACCTGTTCCAAGTGAAACTGCCTTACGATTTAAGTTGGACGCCATGTTTAAATTCAAATTTAAATTTCTATTATAAAGCTCTAATAATTATTCTGGCTATAGTCACTCTGTATAGGAGTTGATACGACAACATTATGGTTGAATATAAGGTGTTAGAGATCATATTTATGCTTTGTTTATAAATATAATTTTTCTTATTTCATACTTAATAATTTCGATTTATGTACCAACCAAGTATAAAATTGAGTTGGTACTGGTATCAATTAGGTTTTGAACCATTTTGGAACTTTTCCATTAAAACCTCATTAGTTTAGAACTTGGTACTAATTAAGTTTTGGTACTATTATATTGGTACCAATTAAATTTAAACGAATTTAGTACCGGTACTAATTAAGTTTAAACAAATTTAGTACTAATTTAATGGAACTAAATTGATAATAATGGAGCTCCATCTCTAAAGTTTGATACAGCTTCTGCCAGCTTTCTCCACGTATCCTTACCAGGTTGACCTCCTATAAGATGCCCATATTTAATACTAAGATTTTTAATAGTAGGATCCAGAACTCTGTATATTGTAATTTGAAATTCAATATGTAGAGAAGGAACAATGATGGAATCTATAAGTACTGCAATGTAGAGGGTTGAAGCTTAAGAAATGATCTCAAGATTTAGAAGCAAGGAAGATCTCTATCGATACCTCACTTAGCATGGTAAGGATGTGACATATATTTAATCATATACTATAGTGGGTTTATTCCTTCCAACGATGGAAGGTACCAAAATTTCATTCTTAAAAGCTATACTCTGCGATGAGAAGAAAGCCTTAAAAACAATGAAATAAAGTTGATAGATATACCAAACTACCCAGAGATTTCAGTCACTAATCTCTACGAGGATGCGATGAATGATGAAGAGTTGGTTGTTTATCTTCCTACCAAGAAACAATCTCCAACAAGCTTCCAGAAAGGAGCTTCTTCTTTGGTGTTCTTGGCACTTTAAGAGAGAGTTATCTCAAAGAGATCATTGAAGAAGCTCACAAAAAACGCTACTCTATTTCCCTGAAGATTAAAAGAAGCAAGGCATACTAATAAGTGAGGCCTGGCTCGCTGAGCTTAAGAAGCATCCTTACCTCTCTAGTAAGCATTGATTTAAACTTTATAGGGAAATCTGGGACTGGTATATTCCTAATGAAATAGAATGCAAAGGTTCACAGAGAGAGAAAGTCATAGAAAATATATGAAGTTAGCAAGAGACTTTATAAAGATGTTTAAAAGCCAGATGAAATGAATATAGATGCAGGTGCTGGCACTAAGAGAAGAAACATGTGCCTAGGCAAGCCATAAGAAGAGGAGAAGAAAGAGAAGCCAAATGCCTTTCTGGGTTAATTTAATATGTGAAATATTCATTCGTTTAAATCTAAAACTTATTTATAAACATTCATTCTTCCCTCTCTCGCACAAATTGTTGTCTTATCTATGCTCACTCTCTTACAACTGCTTTGAATTAAGTCAACTGTATCGATGGGCAAGTCATGCATAAGATGATACAGCAGCAGCTTCTTGTAGTGAGTCTTGATTTAGCTCAGTAGAATTCAATTCCATTAAATTAGGGGCTATAAGGAACGTTGTAGACAGGAGTTATGTTTAACTCTTCATAAGCTTTCTTAGACTCCTTAGTCTTATGAACTGAAAGGTTTTCAACAAACAGGATGATCTCTTGGTTACTATACTTCTCTCTGAGTTTATGTAGGAACTCTATATACTACTCTCGCTTAATAGAGCGATGGTGAATAACATAACTCTCTAAGCCTGAATCTTCACTTATACCAGCTAATATTGCATGGGTGACTACCTTCACTTTTTAGTCATAAACTTTTATATTATCATACTTCTTATACCAAGACTTATTAATAAAAGTGTTGAAGGTGAATACAGCTTCATCAGCGTGTATGAACTTGATGTTATTAGTAATAGCCCTCTTCATTTAATCATATATATAGTTTAAATTATTACTATAAAATGGCACTGTAAAATCAATCACTCTCTTCACTCTGTTGACAGTCTTGAAAGTAATACCATTTCTTCTATAAATATTGGCTATAGTCTAAGGAGAGATACACATGTCAGGAAACTTGCGATGAAACATCACAGCTCGCTAGTCTAATGGAAAGTGTGCCCAATACTTCAAAGTCTTCGAGTCGCAGAGGTAGTCAATATGGTGCTGTGAGAACTTTTATTTTCTTGCAGGATGCTTTCAAGTGCCTGAATTAAAATGTTAAACAGCTAACATGCAGTGATACCTAACAGTAGAGGCACTCTTGTGTAAGAGCTTTGCTATAGCTGCATAATTCAGTACTGGTTTGACTTAATCTATATTAATACTCGTACCATACCTAAGCTTAAGCAGTAAATCTAAATATTTCTCATCATATATAGACCCTAAATTTCGCTAATTTCTATTTCTCATATTGCAAATTGGCCTAATTTCTCTACTATACCCATAAGACCCCAACAATACCCTACAAATCAAAGCACTTATAAACCTCACTAAGGGGTTTTGGGGTTTTGAATGTTTACATGGATATCAGGGGATTTTATGTTCAGATTGTCAAGAAGGTTTTTCAAGATCAGGAGAGAATAAATGTTCAAAGTGCCCTGAAAAAGCCATAAATATAGTCAGGATCATTTTCATTATTCTAGGAGTGATAGCATTGATAATATTTTTGGTAAGATCAACACTGAATAGTGCACAAAATAAACATAACATTCAAAACCCCAAAACCCCTTAGTGAGGTTTATAAGTGCTTTGATTTGTAGGGTATTGTTGGGGTCTTATTGGGGTAAGTAGAGAAAACGCAGGTTTTTTGTGAATTTAATGAATATTTAATGAGTATTATTGTATTTAATTCAAACAAATTTTATCTGCTTATCTTTGTGGTACCTCTTGAATCTAGCTCTCTTGAGTGCTTCATGTATGTCTTCTAGCGATTATCTTGGATAAGCTGGAGCTCTCACGAATATCATCTCTACAAGCTTCTTAATTTCATTGCAGACATCTTCCTGTTGTATATGTTTAGAAGCCAAAATTATTGATTATTTTTCGTGCTTTGTTCCAAAGTAAGACATATTTTCCATATCGCACTCTAAGATTATGGCAGCAACTGCCCATACATCCCATTAAACAGAGCCATTAGTCCACTTCTCCCTGATTGGAAAGTATCCTGGAGTGCCAAGCACCTTAGCCAAAGTCACAATTTCTTATCTTATTGCTCTATTGAAATCAATGACTACAATTTCTAAAGGACAGAGATTTAACATAACATTTTCAGGCTTCAAATCTCTATGTACATACCCAAGTTCATGGAGCTCTTAAACACCCTTAATCATTTCTGACAGTATCTCATTTAAATCATCTGGGTATCTATTATGATAGAGATACTCTCTTAAAGTCATTTCAAACTTTTTCAGTCATAATGCAACAAAGCCATGCCCAAGAATAACTCCATCAAGTCTAAGCAAGTTCTTAAACTATTTTTTCTAAGCCTCCCTCAGTATTATGTATTCATTTGCAAATTCATTTTGATACTGCTCATTTTTAATGAGATACTTGAAAGGATATACTTTGTAAGCATACTCATCAACCACTATCAGCTTAGCCTTGTTTGGTAAGTCAAAATGCAAGTAATTTTCAATACATCTTTCAATATCAATTGCATTCAATGCAGGTATATACATAGCTCTCTCTTAAAGACATGCTATAAGAGTACCATTTGCTGGCTGATTCATTGATTCAAAACGCTTCTGCCTCTTGAGCCTTTCCTCCTGTTCTCATTATGACTCAAGAGAGTTATTTTTTGTTTTAGCAGGTATAAGCTTTTAAGTTTCTTTATCTTTAATTAGGAATTCACTTAAGTGGTGCTTTTGCATATGCCTCTTTACTTTGGCTGAGTGAGTATAAGACTTCATGCATGTTGTGCATTGGTACCTTCCATCCACTTTGTCATGTTTAAAATAGATCTTGGCTTTGCCAGAATGTACTTCTTTAATGTGCCTCTTCAAGCTCGACTCAGTTGAGAAGAAATTTTAGCAGTCTTCACATTAAAATGTTTTAATTTTTTCAATTGGTTGCTGTTCCTTATCTTCCTCAACCAATTCAACTTATATTTAAACTCCTATCTCTGCACTCTACTTCTTGTTTTAAACTTATATTTTAAAGACCTCAGCTTCAAACTCTAGAGCTCTTAGCTCAACCTCCTTTTCAATATAAATTACTTCTGGTTTCTTGGAGGAGCCAAAGTTGAGTAATGATTGACCTGTTCCAAGAGAAACTGCCTTACGATTTAAGTTGGACGCCATGTTTAAATTCAAATTTAAATTTCTATTATAAAGCTCTAATAACTATTCTGGCTATAGTCACTCTGTATAGGAGTTGATACGACAACAATTATGGTTGAATATAAGGTGTTAGAGATCATATTTATGCTTTGTTTATAAATATAATTTTTCTAATTTCATACTTAATAATTTCGATTTAGGTACCAACCAAGTATAAAATTGAGTTGGTACTGGTACCAATTAGGTTTTGAACCATTTTGGAACTTTTCCATTAAAACCTCATTAGTTTAAAACTTGGTACTAATTAAGTTTTGGTACTATTAAATTGGTACCAATTAAATTTAAACGAATTTAGTACCGGTACTAATTAAATTTAAACAAATTTAGTACTAATTTAATGGAACTAAATTGATAATAATGGAGCTCCATCTCTAAAGTTTGATACAGCTTCTGCCAGCTTTCTCCACGTATCCTTACCAGGTTGACCTCCTATAAGATGCCCATATTTAATACTAAGATTTTTAATAGTAGGATCCAGAACTCTATATATTATAATTTGAAATTCAATAAGAAGAGAAGGAACAAGGATGGAATCTATAAGTACTGCAATGAAGAGGGTTGAAGCTTAAGAAATGATCTCAAGATTTAGAAGCAAGGAAGATCTCTATCGATACCTCACTTAGCATGGTAAGCATGTGACATATACTTAATCATATACTATAGTGGGTTTATTCCTTCCAACGATGGAAGGTACCAAAATTTCATTCTTAAAAGCTATACTCTGCGATGAGAAGAAAGCCTTTAAAAACAATGAAATAAAGTTGATAGATATACCAAACTACCCAGAGATTTCAGTCACTAATCTCTACGAGGATGAGATGAATGATGAAGAGTTGGTTGTTTATCTTCCTACCAAGAAACAACTCTCCAACAAGCTTCCAGAAAGGAGCTTCTTCTTTGGTGTTCTTGGCACTTTAAGAGAGAGTTATCTCAAAGAGATCATTGAAGAAGCTCACAAAAAACGCTACTCTATTTCTCCTGAAGATTAAAAGAAGCAAGGCATACTAATAAGTGAGGCCTGGCTCGCTGAGCTTAAGAAGCATCCTTACCTCTCTAGTAAGCATTGATTTATAACTTTATAGGGAAATCTGGGACTGGTATATTCCTAATGAAAGAGAATGCAAAGGTTCACAGAGAGAGAAAGTCATAGAAAATATATGAAGTTAGCAAGAGACTTTATAAAGATGTTTAAAAGCCAGATGAAATGAATATAGATGCAGGTGCTGGCACTAAGAGAAGAAACATGGGCCCAGGCAAGCCATAAGAAGAGGAGAAGAAAGAGAAGCCAAATGCCTTTCTGGGTTAATTTAATATGTGAATATATTCATTCGTTTAAATCTAAAACTTATTTATAAACATTCATTCTTCCCTCTCTAGCACAAATTGTTGTCTTATCTATGCTCACTCTCTTACAGCTGCTTTGAATTAAGTCAACTGTATCGATGGGCAAGTCATGCATAAGATGATACAGCAGCAGCTTCTTGTAGTGAGTCTTGATTTAGCTCCAGTAGAATTCAATTCCATTAAATTAGGGGCTATAAGGAACGTTGTATACAGGAGTTATGTTTAACTCTTCATAAGCTTTCTTAGACTCCTTAGTCTTATGAACTGAAAGGTTATCAACAAACAGGATGATTTCTTGGTTACTATACTTCTCTCTGAGTTTATGTAGGAACTCTATATACTACTCTCGCTTAATAGAGCGAGGGTGAATAACATAACTCTCTAAGCCTGAATCTTCACTTATACCAGCTAATATTGCATGGGTGACTACCTTCACTTTTTAGTCATAAACTTCTATATTATCATACTTCTTATACCAAGACTTATTAATAAAAGTGTTGAAGGTGAATACAGCTTCATCAGCGTGTATGAACTTGATGTTATTAGTAATAGCCCTCTGCATTTAATCATATATATAGTTTAAATTATTACTATAAAATGGCACTGTAAATCAATCACTCTCTTCACTCTGTTGACAGTCTTGAAAGTAATACCATTTCTTCTATAAATATTGGCTATAGTCTAAGGAGAGATACGCATGTCAGGAAACTTGCGATGAAACATCACAGCTCGCTAGTCTAATGGAAAGTGTGCCCAATACTTCAAAGTCTTTGAGTCGCAGAGGTAGTCAATATGGTGCTGTGAGAACTTGTATTTTCTTGCAGGATGCTTTCAAGTGCCTAAATTAAAATGCTAAACAGCTAACATGCAGTGATACCTAACAGTAGAGGCACTCTTGTGTAAGAGCTTTGCTATAGCTGCATAATTCAGTACTGGTTTGACTTAATCTATATTAATACTCGTACCATACCTAAGCTTAAGCAGTAAATCTAAATATTTCTCATCATATATAGACCCTAAATTTCGCTAATTTCTATTTCTCATATTGCAAATTGGCCTAATTTCTCTACTAACCCCAATAAGACCCCAACAATACCCTACAAATCAAAGCACTTATAAACCTCACTAAGGGGTTTTGGGGTTTTGATTACCAACATCTACTCTAAGATCTTGCTTAATATATTTTATTTTGAATTCTAGAGTTTTAGTAAAAATATTTTTATTCTATAAAAATATTGCTAAATCATTTCTAACTGATTATGATGACATCTGCATTTGATTTTGAATGGTCTCAATTAATCTTGGATTACTTCAATTCAACTAAATAAGTCGCCACTGTATCAACACAAATATTCAGTTTTGATTGTTTGATTGATAAAAGAGAGTTTTAACAAAGAAATTCTTCAGAAATAGTGTTTAAATACAGTCCTTTAGATATAAGCTCAAGAATCAGAATTACTTTTGTTAAGATTATCTTTTTATTTTAAGAAATATTCATATATTTATCTTGATTTCTGTTTTGCCACTAATGCTGATAGCTTGTAGTATAGTAGGATGGTAGTTTTACAAAGTAGCATTCAGAAAAGCAATAAGTCTTTTTAGTAGAGTTATGTCAACAGCAGTAATTGTGCTATTTCTTGCTCACCCTAGTATTGTACAATTTATGTTCCTGAATTTTAAATGCAAAGATATCGATGGTGAAGAAAGATTACTGAATGACTTAGAGGTCGTATGTTGGGATTCTTCACACTCAATCTATAGTTACTATTTAGCTATTCCAAGTATTATCATATGGGTACTAGGCATTCCATTTTTTGCTTTGATTTTACTTATTAAAGTTAGAAATCAGCTTGAAGATATTGAGGTCAGGAGAAGACTAGGATTTTTATATAGAGGATATCGATAGATTTACTTTTATTGGGAAATTCTAATTATGTATAGAAAGGTGTTAATTATTTTCATTGCTATAAAATCCCATAGATCATTTAAGATATGAGAATTGGGGTTAAGAACAATTAAATTAAGAATTAATTATTGTAGGCGTAAAATTTTAATGTTTGGGCTAATTACTTTAACTATTGGCTTGATTAATTGTCCTTATAAAATAATCCAATCAGGGTGTGTAAATTTGATTTTAGCCTAATTATTTATATTATTATCCAATTATAAATAATTCTTAATTTAATTGTTCTTAACCCCAATTCTCATGCCTTAATTGATCTATGGGATTTTATTTGTAAAAGCTGCTGGAGTTATAGCATAAGCTCTTGTTGTCTTTATAGTTCTAGTTATGTAAGTTTGAATTTCATTTATTAAACTATTTAAAATAGATTCTTAATGATAAATACTTAGAAGCATCCTTTTATTAAGTAAGCCCTTAATGATTTGGAAAACTTGTCTTTAAGTACATCAATGATCACGATTTACTGCGGTATATTCTTTGTTATAATTATTTAAAACCACAAAATATAATATCAAAAATTATATTAACAAACCAAAAAAATGGATTGAGTAAAATCCTGATTACTCTTAAGGAGCAGTCAGTCTATCTTAAGAAGTATAATCGTTTTTTTTTGCAGTCATTTTGATATCAAACTGGTTATTTTTTTCATACTGGAGTTATAAAATGTATGAAGAGCTACGAGCTTAAATAAGAAAAAGATTTACTAGAATGTATTTATTATTGAAATATTTTATTATTAAAATAATATCCGGGAAAGTTTTACTTTACATTTAATATTGATAATAAAAACCTCAAAAAAAGTTTTTTACAATTTTAAAAAATAAAACATTTTCTTGTAAATTTTTGACTTAAATTAATTAAAATAAATACGAGTTATATTTTATTGATGCAATTTAAACTATTTTTCTAAATATGCTCATTTTTATAGGATAATAAATAAGTTTATATTATACTTTTTTCTATAACTATTTCCTTTGTATTAAAATAGAAAATTTAAATGTCTATTTTCATAAATATTATTAATCTTAAAATTATATTTTATTTTTCTTTAAGAGAATCATTCCAATAAAATGTCCAAAAAGATTATTAATAAAACTTTAAACATAAGTTTTTTTAGGTAAATTACAATTAATAAATGTGATAAAAATCAGCAATAATTGAATTTTAATTTAAGTATTGTATTATTCTTTCTATTTAAATTAAGCTATGTTATATTCTATGTGCTGATTGAGAAATTTTTTATATAAATAATAGTACTTTATTTGATTTATGCTTGATTTTAAAATTAACAATCAAAACCCCAAAACCCCTTAGTGAGGTTTATAAGTGCTTTGATTTGTAGGGTATAGTTCGGGTCTTATTGGGGTTAGTAGAGAAAACGCAGGTTTTTTATGAATTTAATGAATATTTAATGAGTATTACTGTACTTAATTCAAACAAATTTTATCTGCTTATCTTTGTGATACCTCTTGAATTTAGCAGTCTGTAGTTGTTCTAGTATATCATCCAATGATTATCGTGGATATGCTGGAGCTTTTACGATGACCATCTCAACTATCTTCTTAATTTCATTGCATATTTCATCTTGCTTAATATGTTTAGCAGCCAAACTTATTGATTATTTCTCATGTTTTGTTCCAAAGTATGACATACTTTCCATATCGCACTCTAAGATAATTGCAGCCACCGCCCAAACATCCCATTATACAGAGCCATTTGTCCATTTCTCTCTTATAGGGAAGTATCCTGGAGTGCCTAAAACCTTAGCTAAAGTCACTATCTCTTGTCTTATTGCTCTGTTGAAATCTATGACTACTACTTCTAAAGGGCAGAGATTTAGCATTACATTTTCTGGCTTCAAATCTCTATGAACATACCCTAGATCATGGAGCTCTTTCACACCCTTAGTCATATCTGTGAGTATCTTATTCAAATCATCAGGACATCTATTATGGTAGAGATACTCTCTTAGAGTCATTTCAAACTTCATTAGTCTCAAAGCAATAAAACCATGACCAAGTATAACTCCGTCGAGCTTAGCTAAGTTCTTGCATTATCTTTTCTAAGCCTCTCTCAGTACTATGTATTCATTTGCAAACTCATTTTAATATTGCTCGTTCTTAATGAGATACTTGAATGGATATATCTTGTATGCGAATTCATCAACAACTATAAGTTTTACCTTGTTAGGTACGTCAATATTCAAATAGTTTTCAATACAGCTGCTTATGTCGACAGCATTTAATGCAGGTATATACATTGCTCTCTCTTATAAGCATGCTATATACATACCATTTGCTGGTTGGTTCATTGACTCAAACCGCTTCTATCTCTTAAGTCTCTCCTACTGTTCTTTTTGTGACTCAAGAGAGTTATTTTTTCTTTTAGCAGGTACAAGCTTTTAAGTTTCCTCATCTTTAATCAGGAATTCGCTTAATTGATGCTTTTGTATATGTCTCTTTACTTTGGCTGAGTGAGTATAAGACTTCATGCATGTATCTGTCATTCAAAACCCCAAAACCCCTTAGTGAGGTTTATAAGTGCTTTGATTTGTATGGTATTGTTGGGGTCTTATTGGGGTTAGTAGAGAAATTAGGCCAATTTGCAATATGAGAAATAGAAATTAGCGAAATTTAGGGTCTATTTATGATGAGTAATATTTAGATTTACTGCTTAAGTTTAGGTATGGTACGAGTATTAGTATAGATTAAGTCAAACCAGTACTGAATTATGCAGCTATAGCAAAGCTCTTACACAAGAGTGCCTCTACTGTTAGGTATCACTTCATGTTAGCTGTTTAGCATTTTAATTTAGGCACTTGAAAGCATCCTGCAAGAAAATAAAAGTTCTCACAGCACCATATTGACTACCTCTGCGACTCGAAGACTTTGAAGTATTGGGCACACTTTCCATTAGACTAGCGATGTGATGTTTCATCGTAAGTTTCCTGACATGCGTATCTCTCCTTAGACTATGGCCAATATTTATAGAAGAAATTGTATTACTTTCAAGCTTTCCACAGAGTGAGGAGAGTGATTGATTTTACAGTGCCATTTTATAGTAATAATTTAAACTATATATATGATTAAATGCAGAGGGCTATTATTGATGACATCAAGTTCATACACGCTGATGAAGCTGTATTCACCTTCAACACTTTTTTTAATAAGTCTTGGTATAAGAAGTATGATAATATAGAAGTTTATGACTAATAAGTGAAGGTAGTCACCCATGTAATTTTAGCTGGTATAAGTGAAGATTTAGGCTTAGAGAGTTATGTTATTCACCCTCGCTCTATTAAGCGAGAGTAGTATATAGAGTTCCTACATAAGCTCAGAGAGAATTATAGTAACAAGAGATCATCCTGTTTGTTGATAACCTTTCATTTCATAAGACTAAGGAGTCTAAGAAAGCTTATGAAGAGTTAAACATAACTCCTGTTTACAACGTTCCTTATGGCCCTTAATTTAATGGATTGAATTCTACTGGAGTTAAATCAAGACTCAGTTTATGAAGCTGTTGCTGTATCATCTTATTCATGACTTGCCGATCGATACAGTTGACTTGATTCAAAGCAGTTGTAAGAGAGTGAGCATAGATAAGACAACAATTTGTGCTAGAGAGGGAAGAATGAATGTTTATAAATAAGTTTTAGATTTAAACGAATGAATATATTCACATATTAAATTAACCCAGAAAGGGATTTGTCTTCTCTTTCTTCTCCTCTTCTTATGGCTTGCCTAGGCACATGTTTCTTCTCTTAGTGCCAGCACCTGCCATCTATATTCATTTCATCTGGCTTTTAAACATCTTTATAAAGTCTCTTGCTAACTTCATATATTTTCTATGACTTTCTCTCTCTGTGAACCTTTGCAATCTCTTTCATTAGGAATATACCAGTCCCAGATTTCCCTATAAAGTTATAAATCAATGCTTACTAGAGAGGTAAGGATGCTTCTTAAGCTCAGCGAGCCAGGCCTCACTTAATTAGTATGCCTTGCTTCTTTTAATCATCAGGAGAAATAGAGTACCGTTTTTTGTGAGCTTCTTCAATGATCTCTTTGAGATAACTCTCTCTTAAAGTGCCAAGAACACCAAAGAAGAAGCTCCAAGCTTGTTGGAGAGTTGTTTCTTGGTAGGAAGATAAACAAC
>ARYC01002897.1:0-10402 GCA_000711775.1 Oxytricha trifallax | reverse complement strand
TTGAATAGCAAGAGGATATTATTAAGATTTGTTATTTTTTTAAGTTAAGAATTTATAGGGTTAAGACAAATAAGAAGAGGAAGAAAGTGAGTGGTAACCTTCTGCAAAATCAGATGACTTATATAATGCAAAATATTTAAGAAGAATTGCATTTAAAGAATACGTTGAATATTACAACTAAGAAGACATACTTAAAGACATTCAAGAAAAGTTAGAGGATTATAGCAAGGGCAACAGAAAATAAGTAAAAAAGAACTTAGAAAATTATGCAGACAAATTCTTAGAAGAATAACTGTTTCATACACTCTTTCTTAAAGGTCATGGGGGATCTAAAACATTTTATTAAGTTATAGAGATGGCCATCACATTATATTGAAGATCTAACTATTAAGCTGTAGGGCTGAATTTGGATAGCAATATGACTTTGTATTTTAGCTATTTGATAGAAAAAGAAAAGAAAAAATGATATCGCTCAGTAGAGAAGTTAAATCAGCTCATCCGGATCAACATAAACAAAAGATGTATTATCATAAAGATACTGTGGAGAAGTAAGAGGTTATTACTGGGCACATAGACTATCACATTAGTAACTAGGAACTTCAGCATACTACTCTGTAAAATAACAGAAATTATTAGAAATGCTAGAATAACGATATAAGGTATATAGCTTTAGATTCCCACTTCTATTCATTACATTAGCATATTAACTTCTTTTGATACCAATTAAACTATTTTCCACAAAATATTGTGGGCTTTTACTATTTATTAGATTTCCCTTATTTGGAGGTTAATTCATTAAAGTGTTTTAATCACTTCATAACATTATTCTTTTAAGATTTTAAATCCATCCTTTTAAGTTTTGAAGAGGGTCCAGTAGAATATAATGCCTTCTGATTTAAATCAATTTAGTGGTATTTGTCTTAAATTTGTATTTGAGAGGTATTTGATACAAATTGTTACAAATTCCAGAAATAATTAAATAATCTACAATTTATACATGCTATTTTAATATATTTAAAAGAGAATAATAATATAATAGGTTTTTATATATTATAGTTTTATTCAATTAATCTGGAAAATTGTATCAATTTTTATAAATTGAAATGGGAGTGCCTTATACCCTTCAATATATAAACCTAGACTTCTATTATGAGTAGAGAGCCAATCATTTTTAACATCGTAGTCCTTAAATTAACCAATAGAAAAGCATATAGTAGATATACAAATTATCGCAAAATTTTATATTAAAAATCAAGAGTGAAGGATTAATATAATTAATAATGCTAAATACATTTAATTTCCTAGCTAAGTCAAAAAAATTATAATTTTGAGAAAACTCGTATGTTATCATAACTTAATTTTATAGTAAACTTATTTTTATTTTTAATATTACTAATAATGATTTTAATTTTAATTATTAATCCAGTAAATATTACTTATTTTTAAGTCTTGCATTTTTTATTGGTTATTTTTAATAATATTTAATTGATGATTGATTTCTTAAAGTTTAAAATAGTTTATTTTTTAAAAACATTTGTTAATATATTGCCTATATAAATTATTCACATGTAAAATACACTCAGAAATGTTTCTAATTATAATAAAATCTAAAAATTATAAATTTCAATTTTTGATGATTTACTCATTCTCTGGCAAACCTAAGTAATTTTAATTAATCAACTATCATCTAAGCTTTATTGGTTTATATTATTCAAATAACATTTAGAGCTGAACAATTTTGTGCCAAAGTATACAATTTAGCTTAATAGACAAAGTCTTAGTAGTTGTAACTCTTTTTATTTTGGGTTCAGCTCTTACTTTACAAATCTCATTTTATAATAGTTCTATCTATAAGAAAACTTACATTTTCATCATATATTATTTAGTTTTTAAGTATTGAGGCTTTGTTTACTCTATCTGACTAGTACATATGTCTCTTGTAGTTTAAGAATGTCTCATAAGTCCATCCACATCACAAGCATTCAAAGTTTGCAATAAGTCTTCTACTCTTTGGACCCTGCGATAAAATCTGCACGTTTCGGATTTATTTCAATGATTTGCTCTAGTCTTTGAAGTTGCATAAAGTGTTTTACAATTAGGGCAAATATATTCTTCTTCCTCCATGTATTCATCTAGTGCATATTTTATTAGATCGTTGATAACTATCTCTCTTTGGTCTGTTTATATTCTTTATATATTCTTGATTTTTAAATGATAATATTGTGCATGATATTTGCCCTTAAGCCTCTCTGAATTAAAAATTGGAAGAAATTAAATGTCACCTGCTCCCATCGTGTTTATAAATTTTGTAAAAGCAAAATTATATCAAAATTTCATAAATATAGGTTAGGAGTAAATTTAAACCACTGATAGATTAATATTTATCCCCATAATTGTGAATTAATTTATTAACCGAGTAATTTGCTATCATGATGTTTAAAATGAGTAAACATGTTTATCATATTTTCATTACAGAAATATTCTTTTTATAGGAAATTTATTTTATATAATTAAGAAAATAAATATGTTTTAATAAAATAAATTAATATGTAAATATTTATAATCTTAGTTTAAATAATTGAAATCTTTGAGTTCATAAAAGTATCATTCAAACATTTTAAATTACGATATTTAAAATATATTAGTGTTATTTGATCGAGATATTATGAAAGGGGTTTGATTCATAATTTAATAAGTAAGTCTTAATAAAAACTGATAATTTTTATGAGGGTGTGAGGACTAGATCTGAACAAAGAGGTAAAATATCGATATTGCATCGGTTCAGAGTTTTTAGGATTTTTGTGAAAATATTTTGCTACGACTTGGAACCCCCCCTTTTTATTTGAATAAACGCAATATTATTGTTTAAAATTAAAGAATCTGAGAAAATATTTGATTTTTTATGAACTGCTTTATTATTTAAGTCCAAAATTCAAGAATAAACTTTTTATATTTGTAATGATATAAACTAACTTTAATTTTTAGCTAAGAATGTGGTATAATACTGATAGAATTTTATTTCTGAATTGGATTATTATTTTCATTTTAATTCTATTTAAAAGTATCATAATTATATTGCATTATTTTTTTCTTGAAAAATTTTTAATTTTTAAGGATTTATGATTGATACATAATTGTTTAAGTGACCCAAAATAAGCAGTATTTTTATGCTATTGTATTAATATATAATTATGATATTATAAAGATAAACTTATTATGAGCAAAGAGAGCGGCCAAATAACTATAGTTGCTATAAGATCATATAAATAATTAAATTATATTCGAATTATTTTATAATTTAATTTAAATTTAAATAACTAAAAATGAAATCAAAGAAATAGATGCATTTGCATATAACCCCTTTTAAACAAATGTTATCACTAATTACTTTCTCAATAATAACTCTAAAAATTGAAGGTTAAAACTTGGGGAATGGGATTATTTAATGCCCAGTTTTAAAATGTGATAAAGCCTCTATGCTATCTGGTCAATGCTCTTCAGTAAAATATAATCTATATGTAAGTATTATTCTTTTTTCTATTTACCTATTTTCCTCCAATTGTTGTTATATCAAAGCAACTCGATTAACTTTAGTTTTATAGATTCAACAAATTATTGGATATTAATGCTATGATAGTGATAATATGCCTACAGACTCTTTGCCTGATGTGTGCCCTCTTGATATATAAGATGGGACTTACGCTTGGATGGATGAATACCTTCAACAACAATCCGCCAGCAATAACGCTTAATGTAAGTATAGAATTGTTATTTAAGTAATCTAAATCATCATAAATACAGATGGAAGTACTTCAATTGTAAGAACAAAAAAGACAACTGCATATTTATTAAAATACTATACTATAAGATAATATTATACCATATTGTGCAAATGTAGGTTCATTTATGTAAGATCTTCGACCTGGAAGAAAGTGCAAATCAGATAATCAGTGTAAATCTAAAAATTGCAATGAGGGCTAGTGTCGAGGATTAGAGTAAAACTCTTTCTGTCATATTCATGATGATTGTTAAGCTGGACTTTATTGCAGAAATTCAATAAACTGGCCTTTAAATTTATACTAATTCTTTAAACATGTTTAAAAATAGAGTATAAATGCCCTTTGAATCAAAATGCTCTGCTTAGAAAGGTTAATACGAAAATTGCGCAAATGATTACGAATGTTAGAATGCACTTTTCTGTTGGTATGCTTCTAATGTATATTTTTTATATTTTTATTAGATTATTTGTTAATAAAATGTGGACAGGAAATTAAATCAAACTAAATGTCTTCCCCTTTATAGTTAAGTAGAAGGAGTACTATTTGGATGGTCTCGAGTTAACTAAGATCAAACAGATACATTAAACTTAGTGTTTGAAGACTTTGAGTAAAATGGTAAATTCTGCTAGAGTGGTTTAGCTCATCCAGTGGATGATACGACAGCAAGATGTGGAGTAATTGTTAAAGCTACTGGTTTGATGAATGTCACTAATAGCGATACTAAATTCACAACTCAAGTTGAAATGACTCTTAATGATTCTTATGCCTGCAGTCCAGTTAATTAGACAATACCATGCAAGCTCAGGGTTGACAATAGTTCTCTTACAGCCACTTAATTAACTTATGCTTCAAAAGGCAAGCGTTCTTTTGTTGAAGTATATTAAATTAAATATATTTTAAGTTTAATCTTAAATATCATCTATTTTTGTGTTATACCTTGTAAATGTGACTTGAGTATTACAATATTTAATTTCAAATTTATAATTGTCTTATAATGTCTTACTTTTAATTATAATTATCATAATCAAAACATACCGTGTACAATAAGAATTAGTGAAAACTTTTAAAGTTGATTATTTTTATTTTATATCTATACTATCAAATTATAATTCTCTTCATCCAAAAATATATTAAATGATAAAATATAAATACATTATTTTTAATTTCTACTTGTGAATAGTTCAATTATAAACGTGACTGGATATTGCGGATCAGTGATAGGTACTTCTATATATACCAATGCAGTTGCTGCAAAGCTTAATGTATTGCAGAAATCTAAATGTCACACATTAGATAGAGCAGATATGCGAGCTTAGAAAGACCCTTGTGGAATAGGCACTAATAATGAAGAATGGAGATTTG
Source organism: Oxytricha trifallax (assembly GCA_000711775.1). Taxonomy (NCBI): domain Eukaryota; phylum Ciliophora; class Spirotrichea; order Sporadotrichida; family Oxytrichidae; genus Oxytricha; species Oxytricha trifallax. Next base: position 5,261 of record ARYC01002897.1, on the reverse strand, counting down.
CTGTAGAAAAAGTATTTAATGTAACTCATTGGCCATACATTCAATATAATAATATTGATTTTACTTATTTATTATTCAAGTCCCTGAAACATAGAACTGCGTTTATAAAGTATTTGGGGATAGTTGGTACAATTTGAATTTAGATCAAGCAATCTTTTTATCTTCTGGAATAATATCAAGCATTTTAGTTACTTTGGGATTGCTACTATATTCTATATTAGAATGAACTTATCAAAAGCTTGGATTACAATAAAGTAATTATATCTAAAATTTGTTATTGTGTTAATATTTATACGTTTTAAATTTGAATTATTACGTTTTATGGAAATCAAATTCTATAATTGCATTTAAATAATAAAATTTGAATTGCTGTGGATGAAAAAAATGAAAATCATGATAATAATTTGATTCATTTTAATAAAAAATTTACTCTAATTAATGATTTAATTCAATTCTTTAAGTTAATTTATATACGATTATGTCCTAAATGTGATTTAGTAATTAAAAATTAAAAAGATTTTAAAATTATACTATTCTCATTGCCGAATGAATAATTATTTAAAATTAAAAAATTTGTATTAGTCAGATCTTTTGTGGATTATTTGTTAGAATGGAATAAATAAAATTTTCATTTTGAAAAAATTAACTCCCCAAAATGATAAATTGTGGCAAGCTATTAAGCAAAAAAACAATAAGTTAAATTCTTGAAAAAACATTCCCTTTTATAAATAAAGTGGTATCTATATAAATTAAATGAATAAATTGTTTTTTTTAATTTTTAAAAACATATAATATATTAAATAATATTTAATAAAAATGATTTGTAATATATGATGTTCAAATATAAAAAGTACTCTATATAAACAATTTTATCATTATTTATAATATCATAATACTAAATATATCTATATTATGTTATATAAATATAAATCTTATATTATTAGAGTGAATATAAAATTAATAAAAATTTCATGATAGTAAGAGCAGTTTATCTTAATCTATATCATCTGATTTATACTAAATAAATTGATTTTTCCATTAATCCATAGATTAATATAATAAATCGTTTTCTTTTCTTTCAGTTTAACAAGAAGATATTATTTAAGAAAGAGACTTTATATTTTTATTATTTATAAAATGTATTCATTTTAAGAAGATATAATAATAAATATTTTAGTTATATTTGTTTTAAAAATATACAGGATATCTAGTTAACTAACTACTTAAGTTTTGTTAACATTTCTAAATTTTTATCTAAAGGAAAATAATAATTATTTACACTTTATATTTTCATATAATTTGTATTAAATTCAATGATCTTTAGTAAATAAATAATTTAATTAAAATCCACTTAAGGATATTTTCATTAATTTCATTTAGATCCTTTTAAGAACAATTTAAGTTTAAAATTGTAATATATTATTAAATTTTTAATAGGAATCTAGAATATTTGAGTAATATTAGTTTTTGAGAATTTAGATTACATTCTATACTTGCTTTGAGTATGATCAATCCCTAATCTTTATTATATCAGCTTCTTGTATAATTTATTTTAATTCCAAGATTGTTATGTGGCATTTGCAGAAGTAGTTGTAGTTTAATTTGTGTTTCTGAATTTCTGTCTATTCTAGAAATGACTTCTGTCAGTTTCAAATTTAATTCCTTAATTTTATTTCTTTAGCAACAGGTTTTCTGCATTATTATGATTTATCAATTTATGCGGTACATTTAAATGATATTAAACCATAGTATTTTCATTAGTAACAATAAATGACCTTCTGTTCTTTTATTTTCTTTCTTTGCTACCCAAATAATTCCTATCCAGCACAGCTTGAATCAATTGTGGATTCAACCTCTTAAGATCAAATGAAGATGTTGTTTTCCTCAAAAGCTAAGTATATCCAGATTCCTAATTTGTCTGGGATTTATTTGTCAAAGGATCTTTTATAGTATTTTGCCTTATAAGCTTATTCTAATAGTACACAAATTCTTTTAGCTTATTCTTTACCTCAATCTCTTTTTTAGTTTCTTTAATATCAATAATTGACTCATCATCTAGGATATCCTCATCTTTCTTGATTGAAGATATTGGACTGTAGTTTTGATTGTATTTTCTTGATGTTCTTTAAGTTGGATAGAGTATGCTGTTTCTTTGAGTATTTATCATTGATTAAGAGTAAATTGATGGATTCATGCTGACTCCTAGTATACTTCTTTATCTTTTTCTATTTTCAACTCTATCTTAAATAAGTCTTTCCACTATCAATTTTCTTGTTTATGTTGAGTATAATTCAGTCACGCAATAAGTCCCTCTCTTCAGCATTCCTTTTGGTTGTATTATATAATCTGACTTCTCCCCCATTTTCTTAAAAATAACATCTTTATTCAGTAATTGCTTGTAATTGTTGACATTTAAAATCTCAGCATCTCAGTATATTACTTTATCTTAAGGATATATAGTTCCATGTTCGTATTTCACTCTCGAATCTAAAGTCACCGACTCTACGTTTCTTGAATGTAAAGGTTGATCTCTAAATGTAAAATAATTTTCTTTATAAAAATAATATTGTATATATAATGTTTAAAATGTGCCAGTGACAATTTTACCATAAGAAGATGATTTATTCATTAAATCCAGAATAATTTTATTAATTTTAATTCTAAAATATTAATGTATTTTCATCTTAAGAGGAAATAAGTAAGATAGTGTGTAAATTTAAATGGAGAGAATTAATAAAATTGTAAAGATACTTTTAGTTAAGACTGTATTAATAATTGTATTGAAATAAATAATGTAAACAAGAGGAAAACAGAAAGTTTGTTACTTCGATGGTTAAAAAAGAAGACCAAGGTCAGTTTAACCTCAATAGAAAAGGATGAAACTTGATGAACAGAGGTATATAAATTATTTTTGTAATTTTGGTAAAATAATCCAATTGAAACTGTTCAATAATAAGTCACTGAATTTTTGCCTTTGCCAAGAAAGAGAGGGAGACCAAGAAAACATCCTATTTAATAAGAGCCTGTTTAAAAATTAGCAAAAAAAACGACCAAATAAAAAACTAAACAGCAACAAAAGACATTAGACATGTCCTAATCTTACCAAGCTGAACTGAGAAGGTATTCAAAATGATTAAACAAAAATAAGTGGAACTAATCTTAGTTGTTGTCACTGTCAAGTGTTATTACTTCCAAAAGAGGCAAATCAAAATCCAATCTTAAATCTACCAAGATTTCATAATCTAAGGAGTAAATGATTCCATCAAAAGATAGTCAAGAGCTGAAACATGAAATATGCTTGAATACAACTGAAGATGATACAGATGATGATGACAAAAAAACAATAATTAAATTAAAGAAGAAAAACAAATATGAGAAGGAAAATCACAAAGAGTACATCCCAGATTTGGATGACTTACTCAAAATCAACAAAAGGGAAACTAAGATTAATGCCAAATAAGAAGCATCATTAAAGAAAGAAAACAAAAAAGTACAAAATATCACTACTTTATCTCAACTCGTAGTTTAACTTTACTTTTAAATTAAAATTTAGAAGAGGTTTATAGGGAAAGCTCTTGCATAAATCCATTTGACAAAAATATAAGAGAGCAGTAACTGGATTTCATTGATTTCACTAAAAATGACCAAGAAAATGAAAACTACAATCCTGCTCTTCTACAAAAAGAATAATTTATGAGTTCTAACATTAGAGAACATCTTATTCACTAACAGTCGTAGAAAAGTCTCAGTGTAAAAAGAATGTGTGGAGTTTCATATGTTATGGAATCAGAGTCAAAGCAAATAAATGTAGATAAAGACTATGATATACTTTATATAATTTAGTTTAAATACTTCCTCCCATAGTAATGCAAGGTTCATATAATGTTCAATAACTATCAGATAAAATTTAGATTCAGTAGGTTGACAAAATAATCTTTGATTAGTTGTAAATAATTTATTAAAATACTGAATGAAATGCTGAAATCAAATAGAACTCTAGTAGTGTCTGCTTTTCAATCATAGGATGAAGCAGCAATGAAGAACTACTTGCTTAGGAATGACAAAAGATTGGAGATATGCTAAGACAATATTTACTTGATATAAAATGGAATGGTGGGAGTCTGGCCTCTTATAAATGATTAGACATTCATTTGCTTTCACTTCAAATACGATAACCATACACTAATTAAAACAGTAGATAATGACTTTGACGTCAAAAGTACCAATGGAAGGACAGGTGCTAGTCATAACCATTTAGCTCATTCAAATTTTTAGGTAATTAATACATTAGCCTATTTATAAACTAGTATTGCACTTTATAAATCCCCTTAATTGTATATATTTAAATAAATCTTAAGAGTAAAGATAAGTAATATGTTAAGAAAGTACTAGAATTCTTAAGAGACAGTGACATATAAATAGGAATACTATTTAAGAAAGGAATGGCATCAAAAGACAGTTTCTTAAAAGCCTATGGCTAAGAAAAATTGGCGAAAACTATTAAGAGTGACAGGAGGAACAAAGATATGACTGATACATCTTACTACAGTGTTAGGAATGAAAGTCTATAATCAATAATAGGATGTTAAATTCAAGACTTTGACTAAAATTTACTAATTTACATTTATATTCTACGCTTAATCAATTTATAAAATGGTGTTAACATTTAAACCCCAAACCTTTATTTTTACAAATTATTTTCATTAATCTTAAGAAAAATATTTCAAACTTTATCCATGTTTATAAACTTGATAGTATATTTGATAATTTCTAGTTTATAATTACAGCGTTGATAGGAAGATTAGAACTTTATGTGGAAGAAAGCAAATGGAAAGAATGCCCTACCTTAACAAAAAGATACTTACTAACACTAATAAATAGAGTTGAGGATCACCTATAGGAATGTATTCTGAGGTAGTGGAACCAATAAAGATCTTAATGCCATAATTATACATCTAACTAGAAAAATAAAGCTAGCATACTTGTCCTTAAACTTAATCAGGTAAGTTACAATTCAATACGCCATTAACTATTTATAGTCAAAGAATGAACTCGATTTGGCAGACACATAAACGTAGTCAATTGAAAATACAGTTCTCAAAAAGAGTAAGATCTAGAAGTTAGATACTCATAAGAAATCAAAATGGACAAATCTAGATATATAACTAGACAAAATAAAACATAAAAGTATACTCACATTAGATAATATCTCAGAAAATAAGTTATTAGCTGGTATCCACAATCTTTCTTTGTATAAATAT
>ARYC01002896.1:0-23954 GCA_000711775.1 Oxytricha trifallax | reverse complement strand
GAAAACCCACCTGTAAGCCATAGAAAACCCACCTGTAAGCCATAGAAAACCCACCTGTAAGCCAAAGAAAACCCACCTGTAAGCCAAAGAAAACCCACCTGTAAGCCAAAGAAAACCCACCTGTAAGCCAAAGAAAACCCACCTGTAAGCCAACGAAAACCCACCTGTAAGCCAACGAAAACCCACCTGTAAGCCAACGAAAACCCACCTGTAAGCCAAAGAAAACCCACCTGTAAGCCAAAGAAAACCCACCTGTAAGCCAAAGAAAACCCACCTGTAAGCCAAAGAAAACCCACCTGTAAGCTAACCTTACAAGTTTCCTTTAATTTTATATTAGTTATATTTTGTTATTTATTTTAATTTAAATATTCTATCCACACAGCCACACAAATTATTTTATTTTTTTAAGTTATAAAAAGTTAACATAATCAAAATTCCAAACACTCAAATGGGTTTATAAGTGCTTTGAATTATATTGTATATTTGTGATCTTATTGGGATTAATAGAGAAATCGCTTGTTTTTATTTAATTTAATAAATATTTAATGAGTTTTAGTGTTCATAATTCAACTAAATTTATTCTGCTTGTCTTTTTTGTATCTCTTGAATCTTGCTATATCTATTGGCTTTATTGTTTTATCTTAGGATTATCTAGGATAAGAGGGAACTCTCAAGATTATCATCTTTACAATACATTTTATTTCTTCTCAAGCATCTTCTTTCTTTATATGCTTTCATGCTAAGCTGATTGATTGTTTATCATGCTTATTACCAAAGTAAGGCATACTTTTCATGTCACTTTCTTATATAAATAATAGCAGTAACTGACTATATATCCCACTAATCTGAATTATTCGTCCACTTTTTTCTGATTGGGAATTAGCATTGTATCCCAAGTACCTATGCTAATGATACAATCTCTTATTCAAAGGCTCTATTGAAATCGATAACTATACTTTTTAAAGGACAGAGGTTGAGCATCACATTTTCAGATTTCATATCTCTATGAACATATCCAAGTATATGCAACTCCTAGACGCCCTTAATCATATCTGAAAGTATATCATTCAAGTCATCCGGATATCTGTTTTGATAGATAAAATCTCTTTGTGTCATTTTATATTTCTTTAGCCTTAGTACGATGAACCCAAAGCCTAAAATAGCACCGTCTAACTTAAGCAAGTTCTTACAATCTCTTTTTTAAGCTTCTCTAAGATCGATATATTCGTGGGCAAAGTCATTCTGATACTTTTCATTCTTAATGAGATAGCTGAATGGATATACCTTGTATGCAAACTCGTCAACTACTATAAGTTTTGCCTTGCTAGGCACGTTTATATTCAAGTAGTTTCTATACAATTTCTAAGATCAACAGCATTTAATGCATGAATATTCAAAGCTCTCTCTTAGAAGCATGCTAATAATGTATTGCCCTCAGGTTGATTCATTGACTCATATCGTTTCTGCCTCTTGATATTATCTTGTAATTCTCTTTAAGATTCAAGAGTATTAGACTTTCTCTTGGCAGGTATTAGTTTTTAAGTTTCTTAATCTTATATTAAAAACTCGCTTAAATGGTGATTTTGCATGTGTTTTTAATTTTAGCTGAGTGAGTGTAAGACTTCATGCACGTCGTGCAATAATACCTGCCATCCACCTTATTATGCTTAAAATAAATTTATGGTTTACCAGAATATATTTCTTTAATATGCCTTTTCAAGCTCTACTCTGTCAAGAAGAAGTTTTAACAATCATTTCATTTAGAATTTTTTTTATTTTCAAATGATTGCTGTTCTTTTAGCTCCTCAACATATTGAATTTATGTTTGAATTAGAAGTCCTATCTCTGCTTTCTCCTTCTAGTTTTATACTTCAATTTTGAATACCTCTGCTTCAAACCCAAAAACTTTTAACTCTACCTCCCTCTCAACATAAATAATTTCTTGCTTTTTAGTGGTGCCAAAGTTTAGCTATTATTTACCATTACCAAGAGAGATTGCTTTCCGATTTAATTTAGCCGCCATGTTTAAATTCAAATCTAAATTTCTATTATAAAGCTCTTATAACCTCTCAAGTTATAGCAACTATGTATAAGAGTTGACACTGCGGTACTAATGGTTAATTTGAGGTGTTAGAGATCATATTTATACTTAGTATATAACTATAAACTTTCTAATTTTATGCTTTCTATTTATAATTATGGTTTTAACTGAGAATAAATTCAGGTTGGTGCTGGTACTAATTAGGTTTTTAACAATTTTGGAACTTTTCCATTAAAACCTCATAAGTTTAAAACTAGGTACTAATTAAGTTTTGGTACTATTAAATTGGTACCAATTAGAATTTAAAGGAATTAATACCAGTACTAATAATTAAAAAAATTTAATACAAATTTAATTGAATCAAATTGATAATAATGGAGATCCATCTCAGAAGTTTGTTGCAGCTTCTGCTTGCTTTCTCCACGTATCTGTACCAGGTTGATCTCCTATAAGATGCCCATATTTAATACTAAGATTTTAAACAGTATGATCTAGAACTCTTTGTGTTAAAATTTGAAATTCAATAACAAGAGAAGGAACAAGGATGGAATTTATAAGTACTCCAATAAAGAGGGTTGAGGCTAAAGTAGTGATCTCAAGATTTAGAAGCAATGAAGATCTCTATCGATACCTCAGTCAACAGGGTAAGCATGTAACATATACTTAATCATATACTATAGTGCGATTATTCCTATAACGATGGAAGGTACCAAAATTTCATTCTTAAAAGCCATACTCTATGATGAGACAGCCTTCAAAAATAATGAAATTAAGTTGATAGAAATACCAGACTACCCAGAGATTTCAGTCACTTATCTCAACGAGGATGAGTTGAAAGATGAAGAGTTGGTAGCTTATCTACCTACAAAGAAACTGCTCTCTTACAAACTTCCAGGAAGGAGTTTCTTCTTTGGTGTTGGCACTTTAAAAGAGTTATCTCAGAGAGATCATTGAAGAAGCTATCAAGAAACGCTACTATATTTATCCTGATAATTAGAAGAAGTAAGGCATATTAATAAGCAAGATCTGGCTCGAGGAGCTTAAGATTCATTCATTCCTTTCTAATAAGTTTTGATTCATAACTTTGTAGGGAAATCTGGAAATGGTATATTCCTAATGAAAGATAATGAAAAGGTTCACAGAGAGAGAAAGTCATAGACTATTCATGAAGTTAGCAAGAGACTTTATAAAGATGTTTAAAAGCCAGATGAAATGAACATCGATGCAGTAGCTGGCACTATAGAAGAAATATAGGTCCAAGTAAGTCATAAAAAGAGGAGAAGAAAGAGAAGCCAAATCCCTTTATGGGTAAATTTAATATGTGAACTTATTCAAATATTTAAATCTAAAACTTATTTATAAACATTAATTCTTCCCTCTATTGCACAAACTGTTTTCTTATCTATGCTCAATCTCTTCTAGCTTCTCTGAATAAAGTCTTCTGTATCTATAGGCAAGTCATGCATAAGATGATACAGCAGCAGCTTCTTGTAGTGAGTCTTTATTTAACTTCAATAGAATTCTATTCCATTAAACTTTGGGCTATATAGAACGTTATATACAGGTGTTATATTAAACTCTTCATAAGCTTTCTTTGGCTCCTTAGCCTAATGAACTGAGAGATTGTTAAAAAACAGGATGATCTCTTAATCATTGTATTTATCTCTTAGCTTTATGTATGAACTCTATATACTGCTCTCGCTTGAAAGATCGACGATGAATGACATAACTTTCTAAGCCTGAATCTTCGATAATACCAGCTAAAATTGCATGGGTGACAACCTTTACTTTTTAGTAATATACTTCTATGTTATCATACTTCTTGTACCATGACTTATTAATAAAGGTGTTGAAGGTAACAACAGCTTCATCTGCATGTATGAACTTGATGTTATTATCAATAGCTCTCTACATTTAATCAAATATATAGTTAAAATTATTACTATAAAATGGCATTCACTCTGTTGACAGTCTTGAAAGTAATAACATTTCTTCTATAAATATTGGCTATAGTCTAAGACGAGATACGCATGTCCGGAAACTTGCGATGAAACATTACAGCTCATTAGTCCAGTGGTAAGTGTCCCCAGTACTTAAGCGTCTTTGAATCACAGAGGTAACAATGTGAGCCCGAGAGAACTTTAATTTTCTTTCATGATGTTTTAAAGAGCCAGAAATAAAATGCTAAACAGCTAGCAGGCAGTGATACATAACAGTTGAGGCACTCTTGTGTAAGAGCTTTGCTATAGCTGCATAATTTAGCAAGTTTTTGGCTTAGCCTATTCTAATACTCGTACCATACCTAAGCTTAAGCAATAAATTTAAGTATTTAAATAATATATGGACTCTATATTTCGCTAATTTCTATTTCTCATTTTCAAATTGGCCTAATTTCTCTACAAACCCCATTAAGACCCCAAATATGCTCTACAAATTAAAGCACTTTTAAACCTCACAAAGGTGTTTTGGAGTTTATATTAGGGGAAGTCAAGGAGTTTAAGTTTTGATTCAGTGAGAGTGATGCATTTGTGTTTAGTTTGAGAGAGAGATTATTCCATTATTAATTTTAATTATTAATCTTATTTATTTATTATATATCACTTTCAAACTTTACAATCTATCCAATAAAAAACTAACTCTGAAACTGTACAATGTACAATTTAGCCATAATTATTTAATTAATATATTTAAAATTAAAAGTGTGTTAGAATGTGCTGTTTTTGTATAAACTCGTTCCCCCTTTATATAATTGATTATATTTGTATATTTAAAATTGTGTATTTATGCTAGTAATTATTGTCTATTATTGTAGAAATACATTTGATTTGGGAGATAATTAAATAAATTAAATTAGTGATAATTAACTTTCTCAAAACTCTGACAATATGGTACGTACTTGTTCGATAGAGAATTAAAAATCAGCTGGACTTAACTATTGGCCGTATGCCTCTTTCCCATCCCTGGAGCAAGATAAATAAACTTTAATTGTTGATGATTTATTAAGTAAATTTTAATGACATAATTAAAGTCGATTTATCTTAATCCAAAGATGCGATAGAGAGTACCCCCAATAGTAAAAAAAACCAAGTTGATTTGTAATTCTCTATCGAGCAAGTACTATTTTGTCAGAGTTTTGAGAAACTTAACTGCCACTAATTTAATTTTAATTTATTTAATTTATTTAATTATTTGCCAAATCAAATATATACAATCGTTTAAAAAATTGAAAAGGAGAATTCGCATTTGAGCAAATTTTGACTTGCAAGATTTAGTACAAGCCTCGATCATGATAAATATTTGACTTAAAAAATGTGTTAAATAAAAATCATTTGCAAACATTTGAGTTGCATTTCAGTGCTAAAAGCATACTCATAAGCATTCATTTAGTGGATTTGCTTAATTCCAAGTCACCACAGGAATTTCGTTTACACACTCTTGACGCTTTGAAATCAACATCCAAAACGCTAAATTATTAATTTTCTTAAGAATTTCATGAAATTCTTTATGCTTTGTATCCCAATCGAATCTGAGAATTGTATGAGTTCGTCTTTGTATGCGTGTTCAGCGCAACGTAATTCACCAGAATCAGTAGGTTTACGCATGTTTATGAATTGAGAGACCGAAAATTTTCGTTAATTGAGAACTTAATCTATAATGATGTCATTTTTTCCTTTGAATGGGAAGTATGCTCCAAAATCAAGAGAAGAGGAATGTCCCTTTTCAAATACTCATTCAAGCATTGTTGTACACGTGTACAGTATATTGTACTTGTTAAAGTTTTAAGCTCCTTCCAAAAAGATTCAATTGAATTTGAGTTAAATTATAAAATATATTAAATATTATAACTGAGTATTAAGACAGAGTGTATTGTCCAGTCTTAAACATTAGTTTTTATAATATTGCTAGATTTTATTAAACTCTTAGGTTTACTCCAATGAATAATTTATTGTTATATTAAATGATAATTATAAATCACAATACTTATTAATTCATTTTTTAAAATCTATATACTTCTTGTGCAAGATCTATATATTCTACCTCTTAACTTTGTCATAAATCTTAAATCCATCATGGTGAACTTTACTATTTGAGTCATTTCGCTTAAATAATAAAAATATTAAACAAAATATTTTTTAAACAAATATAAATTTCAAATTAATTGATAAAATACTTAATAATACATATTTATTTATTAATGTCAGACGATGTTTCTATAAGGGTTTCAATGACATCATGAGTTCGGTTTAGTACTACCTATATTTTTGTCTTGGTCTTATTGTTCTTTTTAATGAGACAAAATATCCAAATCTACCTTTGATGGACATGATATTATAAACATTATGATTAATTTATTGTTGATATTATAGTGAGATCTTTTGCTTATTGACCCTAAAAGTGAGACCAGAGCGATTCGTCGCACTCTTTTTGTTTTAATTATAATAATCTTAATATGAATATTGAATAGTTATAATAATTGTTTAAATTCTGTCTCTCCTGCAAGGATTTACAATTCCTAGTATATTCTCATATATTTGGTAACTTTACAAACAAAAAGATTTTATTTAATTGTTATATTACATATTTTTACACCACAAGCTTTATAATATGTTAAGAGCGGTAGTTTGACAGTTTCTAACATTATAGTCTGTAAATAGCTAAAATAAAATTTTAGCTATATAATTTAAGAAGATATCAATTCTGTTAATATGTGTATTTTTATTTATTTAATATTAAAAAAACTTCAAATAAAATTTTTTTAAAATTGTTGATGACTTATAGTGATAAAATATTAATATATATATAAGAAATTTTTAATTTTATAGCTTATTTTTCATTTATGAAGTATTGACACTTTGTTTGTACTTATGAAATATGATCCGAAAAAATCAATGTTTTTATAAATAACAATAATCATTATATGAAAATATAAAAACGTATATGGTTATATTCTTCGGACAGTAAACAGCAAGGCAAGACTTAAGATGTAATTTCTTCATGCATTGATGAATATATATTTTTTATGAAAATAAAATATAAAATATGAGAATTATTATTATAAATCTCTTTAATAAAATTCTAAAATACTGAAATTTTAATTCAAAAATTTCAGTATTTTATAAAATTTAATACAAATTATGTTTTAATAAAATTTATTTAAATTTGTGTTAAAATTTTTGTAAAATTATAAAATTGTTTATTTGAGCATTTTACCACAAATCAGTCAGAATAACAATTGTTTTTTTATATTTTAAGATTTACAAACAGCGATCACAAGCAAATAAAATATGAATTAAAAATTAAATTTCTCTATTATTTATATTATTCAAACGGTATTTGTAAGAATTTCGTTTCGATGAGAAGTTACATTACACTCTTAGGCTCGTTTAGTTATTTTTCCATATATAATTGTATTTAATTACTATAGTATAATCTTATTATTAACAGCTATATTTCCTATTTTTCATTAATTATTATTAAACCGACAAATATTAAAAATTTCTCTTAGTAGAATAATTCTAAAAGTAAAAAAAATCCAATACATAATTTATATTAGATATAACTGAAGGTCTTACGTTATATTTATATTTTATAATATATAAATGCAAATTTTCCAATTTATTTATTTAATCCAAAAATAATTATTCATAAATTTAAATTAGATGAATGAATTTTTGAACTTTTATATTTCTTTATGACCAGTTGTAAGTTTATATAAATATAAATTAAATAATGTAATTTTTTATAAGTTTATGACTTATTATAAGGAAAAATTATTAGAAAAATAAAATATGTTTTGAATTTATATTTTTATTATTCATAATATCGTGTACTCCATGTATATATCTTTCAATTCCAGATTTTCATTGGATCTGAAGTTCCAAAATGGTGATGGAATTACAAAAAATTCCAGAATTGCACAATAAATCCTAAATATTAATTTTTAATTATAAACTGAAATATTATTTTTAAAAAATGCCAAACGTTATATGGAAATGTTCAACTTTAAACTTCAATTTTGTTACTTGATCTAAAAGATGAATGATCAAAAATTCTCAGATGAAAACAAAATCTTTTACTACTACAATTCCTACTTTAACCACTAGTACTCCATTCCCACCAACAACAACCTAAACATTACAATTTTAAAAGATCATTAATCAGCAAAATTTTACCTGCCACGAAGTTGGTGTCGCTGTAGTTCAAAGAAGAAGTAGAAATTACCTAAAGTTTGTGTTTATCAATAATTTCAGCTTAGGGCTAAGCTGATCATATATATAGATATATATATGAATAATTTTATTGAACAACCTAAAGGTAATTGATATATTATTTATTTAATGTGGGTGAATTTATGAAAGCTTTTTCGGTGAGCAACTTAGAGATACAAATACAAAACCTGGCATGTTAATTATACGATGAAGAAGCTACACAGAGGAACTCACTAATAATAAACAGATGTAAGTTTCGCAATTAACAATGTAAAATTATATTAAACTAATTCTTCAGATCAGGCTTATTGACTTGTTTGGTAAAGAGAGCCTTGCAAAATAATGTTTCAAACACTGAAATAGCAATGACCACGCAGAAAATTCAAACATTGAGTCAGAAGCAAGTACTTTTACACTCAGATTTCAGAGTTATTCAATCTGCTTTATGTATTAATTTTATTTCTCTGCAAGGACAACGAATAAATTGTGCGCCTATTTATTCAATTATTTTTATCTCTTTAGATAATGACTTACAAATTATGATTCTATTTTATATTTTTTAAGTATCTTCTCTTGATTAAAGATGCAGAGCCTTCCAAGAGAAAATACAATTGCAGCTTTCAGGAATAATGATATAACATAAAACCAAGAAGATTCATCTCTTTGCTGTGCCAGATGATGCCAGGGAGGAATGTATTTTAAGGTACAAAGAGTTCCACAGTTATCATGGAAATTTGGAGTTGACAGTTCCCATTTATTGCCCTCATGCAGATGACATTAGGTCAAGCTTGTTATACAAGACTCATAAAAAATCTTCTCTTCATAATTCCGTTTGACAGTGAAAAAATATTATGGAGCTCTCAAAATATTGAGCCTTACTAGTCGAGTTGTTAAGTGAAGCATCTCCGTCCATTAAAGTTCTATTCTTCTACTTTTTGCAATTGCTAATGCTTTACTTTTCAAATAAATTTTATTTTCATAGATCACTGTGGCTTGTATTAAACTAATCCATGTTTTTTGAATTTAAAATAGAAATATAAATGTTTTAAATTTTACATTTTTAATATTATTTTTATTATTTTATTAATGATTTTCAACAAAAATTATGAAATCTATGGCTTTGATATGAAATTTTTACATATATAAAAAGTGTGATTGTGAGACAAGTACCACCCTATTTTCTTCTTGATGAATCTTTACTCTCATTAGTTAATATGAGTGCCTAAATCCTCTTATAACTATTTTAGTAATTTCTAGTTATAAGCAAACCACTCTTAATCTCTTGAATTTAATTCAGTATAACTGTGGTTTAAATCATCTTAACTATACTTTGTAGGTTTATTGTTTATTTCTATTAAGAAATTATAGCATAATTGAGGCATTCCACTATTTTTTGGCAAATAGTTTTTTTAAATAAATTATTTCAGATTTAATTTTAATTTTCCTGTCAAATCAATTAAAGTCAATTACATTTATAAATTTAAATTATTTTATTTTAACATATTTATTATCACTTATTTCTTCCCTTTTTGTGAAATTCTATATTTTTTTCTATGTGATTTTTAATCTCATAAAACTTAATCTAAAAAGTCTTTGAAAAGTTATTTATGCATTATTTTGATTTATTTCTCTAAAAATTCTCACATTTCTCTTGTTTTTTCTCTTTTTCGTAAATCATTTTTTAATTTTTTAATTAGTTGCTACTTTTTATTGTTATTAGTTTACTTTTTACCTAATAAAAACATCTAAATCTATTTTTTCTGAATTTTTGCATATCTATGATTACTCATTCCATTGGAACATGTTGAAATAAATAAACTCTAAAGACTTACTGTCTGATATCTCTGAGTGCTCTCATCGGATGTTGATGAATGCTGATTAAAAACTTTAATTCCTCTCATAGATTTTCTGCAAACCATTCTTATAAAAGTTTGTCAAATCTTTATTTGTCTATTCTTGTCCATTATCTATGAAAATTTCCAGATTTGTTTTTTAATTCATATATAATTGTGTTTTTTAATATTATAGATTATAAATCTTTCGTGATATTTAACTCTCAATTTTACTTAAATTAGATTAAGGTTATTTTGTTTTAGTTAGCATGTTTTTCAGCATTGGGTGTTTTTAATTTCCCTTTATTGTAAGTTCTCACTCCTAGAAATATTGATTCTTGGATGCTCTCATTGAAGAGATTTAACATTTTGTTTTAGTCATATTCATCATTTTATTTTGAAAAAGATTTTACTCATCATTCTAAAATGGGGGGGGTGAATGTTTTAACTATGTGAAGTTGGAATCTTTAAATTCAAAATTTATCACGAAATGTAAAGTCTCAATGTTTTGATCCTTTCATATAGGAGGTTCCGTTATTTATTACAAAAACTCAACAGTATCTGCCAGTCTTACTTTTGTCTTTTATGATTATGTTCAAACTCGTTTCCTCAAGCCTAATAAAATCCTAAAGTTTATTTCATTTCTTTCAAGAGCAATTTTTAATTAGATTTTGAGGTCCATACATTAAATATTTTGGAAATATAAACTAGTTCGATTAATTAAGCTGTCATCTATCTATTAATCGTTAATTTTTTTCTTTTTAGGAGTTGGTTCTCAGTAAATCTTTTTGTTTCTATATCCCATCCTTTAATTTATTTTTTTTATTTTCATAAATGAAGAGGCGGCTATTATCCAAATGAAAGATGCTAAATCTGCCAAAAATTATAATTTTTTATTCTATTATTCTCTTGATTTTTTATTAAATATTTAAATCTTTTTTAATATTAAAAATAGTCCAATATCGAATATTGATATTTTTCTTGGCTGATTCTTTTATTTTCATGTCTAATGTCAGTCTTCTTAGGTTCTTTCTGTTTTGTTGGTAATTTCGCATTCTTTTTCTCTCCATTATTAAGCCTTCCTATATTAACCAACCATTATAATTTTAAATTTACTTAATTAACATTTATTTAATGAGCTTAATAAAAATAAATTAAAAGATAGTTAAATTACAATTTATGTAATCTTTATTTGTATTATAATTGTAAAAAAAAACTAATAGTAATAAAAATTCTAAATAAATTAGAATCTCTCAAGCATTAGATCACACTAAGGAAGACAAAAAGGAAATATTTAATGTATCAGCAAAGATGAATTACAAGAAAATCATTGATATCTTGATAACTTAAAGGCGACCATAATTTTATATTTAATTTTATGATTTTAAGGTAGGTCAAGAGCTCCTAGTGCCATACAATATTTAATATTAAATTACTTTTCATATAAAATCTTAAAGATGAAAGTTGAGGAAGTGATCTTACAGTTGTAAATTGCTTTTGATAAATGTCTAATATTTCGTGGAAAAGACTAGATATACTATTTTTAAATAGCGGTGTAAGTTATGCTTAAAATAAATTAATATAATAATTTATAATTTATTAAGCAAAATATTACACTAATTTGTTTTAATTATATATATATAATTAAATACGTTTTATAATATATGAATAGTTCATGTGAATAAAGAATTTATAATTAACTAACTTTACTTTTTATCTTAATTATTTACTCTTTCAAGTAAATATTTTGTAATTTTATGCATAAATCCAAATTGCTTTATTCTTTTGTCAAATTGTTGATAAACTTCCTTTTGTCTGTTATTTTGCTGATTGTTATTCATCATCAATTATGAAAATACCTTAAAATTTCAATCTTTAGGTTATGTTTTATTTAATTATTCATCAGTAAAATGCAGCTTAATATTTAATGTACAAGCAATTAAAACTACTGATTCGTTAGACCCAAGTACATTTTGGAAATTGATATGTGAAGCCTCCCATTACATCAAAAAGTGATGCGAGACTTGTTGTCTTAATAATTGACTTTGGCATTCTTGTCTTTCTTCTCATCTTATTGCCTCAAATCTAAATGTAATTCATAGTATATGCGTGCCAGCTAGCTCCATGCAAATGCAACTTCACAGTAGTTCTCAGGTGTAATTTTTAACATTATCAAGGTGTCCACAAAGGTGTGAGGATTTTATGATTCTGATTTGGACAAATGCTAGGGGACTTGTTTTTATCTGATTTATATGCCTTTTTCATGAGTTCATATGACTAAGATAACTCTATATATTATATGTATAATTTTATTTTAAACGACTTTTTATTTATTATATATATATATATATATATATATTACTATAATTAAAGAATATATTACTATAATTTAAAAATAAATTTCTAATTCATGTTATTTAACGATTAATTATTAAAACTTTTATAAAACTATTTCCCAACTGGATTTACTCATAAAGCCAAGTAAATTTGATTCATGTGATATCTATTTCAATTCTAGGAGATACCTAAGGGACCAATAAAGTGAATATTCCTCTTGATAAGATTGGGCTGAATAAGTGTTTTTTATCTTTAAAAATTATTTTATATAATTGATGATTATGTTTTTTAATTATTACCCCCAAATTGTTACCATCATGATATATTTTGGAAATTAAATGAACGAGATAAGGAATTAAAAATATACAGGCATAATTTAGTTACCTAATATCTTATGTTAGATAACCATTATATGCGAATGAAGCCATACCTGCTTTCAATAGCTATGAAAGTACTGAAACTAATGTTTTGGAGTCTGAAGTCTGGCAAAAGCAGGAAAATTAATACTCTAATGCAATTAAAAAACTATTTTCTTTATAGGATTTATATCGAACTTCTAAAAAATTAATAAATAAGACGTGGAAGTTCACCTTTGTAAATGTCCCCAGTAGTATAATTACAATAGTGATAGGACATGATAAAAGAGTGAGATAGATTATTGAAATTATGGCTGCAAGCAAAGAGTCTAATTTGCGAGAACATCGCCACCTTTTTCTATATGATGACACTTACTTCCTTCTTATTTTAAAAGATTTCTTTAGAAAGCAGATATTATAAATGATAATTTAATCTAATTTAATAGAACAGAGAAAGTATGGCATCATGTGTGGTATTTAAGAGTATCTTTCTTGACATCATTAGAGATTTAGCATAATAAATTAAAATAATCTAGGTCTATGAGTTACTTAGTGCTTTTATCCTGACACTAAGAAAGCACGGCTTGGATTTGAACATAACTAAAAACTGGAGAGCTAATATGCCTAAAATAATATTGACCAACTTCACATTAAAAAATATTCTTTAGAGCTTCAAGAACGTAAGACCTGCATTTTTTAACCGTACTAAGATGTATTTTATAATATGTCCTGCGCTATTAATTTCAACAATACATTTAAAATCTGATTGCTAATTTATTTCAATGCATAAGCAACTATAGAATCGTAATATTTTTTATTTTCTAATTTTTTTTAATGAGAGATTGTTTGAATATATTAAAATAATAAATTATTCACGATTACTACTAAATTTATTTTTTTGGATATTTTTTATGAAATTCTCGAAATGGTTGTAAATTTCAATAAATATAATAATATAGATATTCTATTGAGATGATTTACGTAGAATAAGTTTGCTACAAACTATCATACCCTATATTTCTATTTAAGTAAAGGCTTATATCAGATATAAACACTAAATTTTTAAAATTATAAATCATGAGAATAACTTATCTTTAGATAAGTTATTATTACAAAAAAACTAATTCAGAAAATATGATTAATAATTTCTCATTTTAAAAAAATTCTATTTATAAAATATAAAAATTTCTAAATAATTAAAATGTAGAATACATAAAGTTATATCATAAAAATAATTTTTTTTAAGAGTTAAGGTAATCTAAAAATGATGGGTAATATTTTTTGATTATATTATTGAAAATATATAGTATGTAAGTATGTAATTCATTAAAGTAAGGTGATTTGAATTTGTAAGTAAATCACTTTTTATTTGTGTAATGGTGTTTTAGGTAAGCAATGCATAACGATCAATTTAAGACGCATTTTCTTTTGGTTTAAGCAACAGTTCTTGGAGCTGCTACGATGAGCTCAACAGAATCAATATTCACTCATTTGATTTTTGTTGAAATTCTCAATTGTTAAAATGTATAATCTTATACATTTTATATAAAACTCCATTTATACCTTTCCAAAAAAATATAATTTTAATAATAACTAATGTTGAGTAAATTAATAATTTTACATATAGAACTCAAACTTTCAGAAATTTATTGCTTACTATTTAATAATTTAATATGATTTAAATTAAGAAAGTATATGTAGAGATAAATATTCTATCACTTAAACTTGTTTGAGTATATCCCTAAAATACTATTATACTACATATTTATATAGAATGAGGGGGTGTTGTAGTCAATTGCTCACTCCAGTATCAATTGCTCACTCCCGTAACAATTGCTCACTGTATAATATATTTACAATCTTTATTTGCGAGAGCTGTTAAAATATATATAACAAAGCAGGGTCTTAGGGGTGCATCCCCTAACGGGGTCACAAGGGGCAGAACCCCTTGTAATCGCAATGCGATAAAAAGTAATTGCAAGGGTCTAGGGGGCGGCAGCCCCCAGTGGGAGGGGGATTCGGGAGAGGGCAAAGCCCTCTCCCGAAAAACCCATTTGACCATTTATGTAAGAAAAATGATTAAATATTTGTAAAATTTAATCATTAAAATATAATATTAAAATGGAATCTTTTTTTTCATAAGTTAAGTAAACACAATATTAAACAGAAACTTAATAAGTACTTAAACGCTTTAATGACTTGGGTATTATTAAGACAAATCTTTAATGCCGTCATTGTGAAGCATAGATGTCTATTAAATTCTATCATCAAAATCATAGTTTAGAAAGTCTACTTTATGAATGTGATATATATAAGTGCAGGTCAAGATAATCAATAAGATAAGGTCTTTAAATATACTGTCCCTCAAATATGTTATTAAAAACCTTTGACGAAGTTATATTCAATCTTTTTCCTTCTGGCGTAAATATATCGGAAGCAGTCAAGTACCTTTAAGATAATCATTAATTAAGGACACAAGATAATCAATTAGCTAAATATATCAAAGATTAAAAAGCATCATAAAAGAAAAGATGCTTATAGAATAGCAAAGTTTCATATGAAAAACAATGTCCAAGTAGACGAGTCACTTTGGACACATAGATCTCTAAAGTACAGTTTTCCAGAAGATACAATATATGATAGATAAATTTGGATCGTAGGTTTAATTGAAGAAGGAAGTTAAAGATGTAAAATATTCAATGTCCAAAATAGGAAAACATAAACATTAGAAGCATTAATAGCATAAAATGTCGAGAGACACAGTATTGTCCATACAGACGGTTGGTCAAGTTATTTAGGAATTAATTGCGAAGAACTAGAAATTGAACATCAGAGACATATTCATTAATCTTAAAACGGTATATAAAGAACAATGGAACATAGTAATTTAATAGAGGGGCTCTGGGCAGTTCTGAAGTATCATATCAAGCATGTTTATAATACATTACCAGGCAGCCCATAATAAATAGAACCATATTTATTTGAAGCTCAATGGAGAAGAAATTTAGCTTAATTTTAAAATTCATATGACCGTTAATAATATATATAACACACATTTAACATAAACAATATATGAATATTTTAACGATTAAATTTTACAAATATTAATCATTTTTCTTACATAAATGGTCAAATGGGTTTTTCGGGAGAGGGCTTTGCCCTCTCCCGAATCCCCCTCCCACTGGGGGCTGCCGCCCCCTAGACCCTTGCAATTACTTTTTATCGCATTGCGATTACAAGGGGTTCTGCCCCTTGTGACCCCGTTAGGGGATGCACCCCTAAGACCCTGCTTTGTTATATATATTTTAACAGCTCTCGCAAATAAAGATTGTAAATATATTATACAGTGAGCAATTGTTACCTCAGTGAGCAATTGACTACAACACCCGAATGAGGAATAAAAATGTTTTTTTTAAAAAGTTTTATTAATTTTTTATAGATTTTTAACTTTTTATTAAGAATAATTTGGATTCATGAACTTATAACAAGGATATCATATTATCCACAAAATATATATTATAGTAATTAAATGGAACAATGTTCTTTGATTAATTGATAAGTGCTAATTCCATTTTGAATTAAGCTTAATTTAAAATCTCCTTATTATTAAATTATATAAAAGCTATATTAGCTTATATAAATATAAAAATAAGTGAAAAAAAAGATTATAGATAAAGTAAGTGAAGATGACATTTTTTTTCCATATTATACTTTTTAATATATATATATTTAATTGAAGCATTACCAACAATTTAAAAGTTGGTAATGCGTCTCAAAATTATTTTAATCTCTTAAAAATACCTAATGTTAGACTTTAACTGTTATGAAAAAAATGATTGAAGCAAGACATACTCACACTACTCTTTATAAAACCACTGACTGAAGAAGCTGATCAGTGACTAGGCATACATAGTTAATGGTTGCCAAAGGCTAGAGGCAAGAGATCCATCGAGGGTAGCAACCATTGCCATTGGCAGTGGTGGGTTCGGACCAGTCTCCTCCAGCTTGTTGGTGTAGAGGCCAAACCTTTACTGCCTGGTTACTGATCGAAAATTAGATATAGTAAGAAAAATTGATGAATGCTTAATACAAAAAAATAAATGAATAATTAATTGGCTATTTTACCAATTCTTAGTAATACTACCAGCCTTCACATTCATATCTTTGATAATTTATCAGTAAATAATTAGAATTTCTTAATCCAATTCTATTTATTATAAAGTTTAATTATTACATATTACTGATCAGCATAAACTGATGGTATAATTTCCTTAAACTGTTATATTTGGTTTGTAGAAAATTCAATACCAAAGAACCTAAAACAACTTTGAAATTTTAAGCTAATTATACAAAAACGGCGAAATTTTATCTTTGAACGTTTTACATGTCCAAATTAGTTTCTATCATTTTAGTCTCATTAACTGTCATGGCATATTTAGCATGATGGTGTCCAAAGGTATCCTTAAAAAAGGAAGCATTCGCCGACTCCCTAATTTAAATTGTTCGTTCTGCACGTAATTCAACTGTGTTTTTCATGGCATCATTCCCAGAAATTGTTAAAACTACATAATTATTATCTTTTAGAAAATTCACTTAAGGTAAGATTATCAAATAAACTTTTAATCTATGCTAAAAAATGGCAAGTACTGTTATTAGTAGTGGTACCAACGATGACTTCATATTGATAATACCAAGTGGATAAGTTATTCAGTTTGAAATGAGAAGAAGCTTATCTTATAACAAAAGAATCTGTTATCTAAAAACATTATTAAAATTCAAGGAACTTTATATAATAAAAACTCTCATAATTATTTTATAATTAGCTTTATGAGTTTATATTATAATTCTATTAATTAAAAATGTAAGGCCACAATTGACCACTGAAATATTTACTATGTTTTATATCTTGCATATTGAAATGCCAGATTATATTTAATACTAGTATCCTAAAAGATCTTCAACATCATTCATTGTAATATGAGTTTAGAAAAATTATATTAAAAGTTGGAAATCAATTTGAAAAAAGCATTCTTAAAATTTTTAGCTCTGTCTAGAAATGGTTATATTTTATATATAAATATATCAAAATCAAAATTATTTATAAAAGTAATAATGATGAGTATGATTTTACTAATTCTTTATTAGTAAAGTCAATGGTGAATAATCACATTTTGTAAGTAAATAGCTATTGTCTAAATAAAAATACATTATTATTGTAGTTATAAATATGCTATTATGTTTAAATAAATTTGTAAAATCAATATGTTATTTGAAATTTTAATTTGTGATAATTGATTTTATATAAATTATTAATTTAATAATCAAGCAATATATGTTTAAAACAATTCAATTAACAGCATTTAATAAAAAAGAGCATACTTATAATATTTTTACATATTTAATAATAAGGGCTTCAATAAATCATAACATTTATTGATTGTTCTTATGAAGAAAATAATCAAAAAGATTGGGACCAAATTTTTTTCAAAGCTAAAATAATCATGGTACCTTTTAAGTAATTTACTTTGAAAATATAACCTACAGTGATATAAAAATAATTTTTACATAGAAAGAGATTAATAGATTTAAGCGCTGATAATAATATACTTTTATAAATATTGCTTTAAATTAATCAAAACATGTGCTTAATTGAATTTATTATAAACGAATCTTAAAAACAAATGCTTTTTTTAAAATGGGAAATAAAATATCCCTATTTAGCTTAAAATGCCTTATATAATTATATAATTAAGTTTGAGTTTATTTAAATAAATAATAAGTTAAAATATAAAAACTCCAAAAAATCCTTAATTATAAATCATATCAAAATGTACAGCAATAAATGAATATATCACTAAACTCATAGCAGTCTGCATTTCCTCTCCAAAAATCAACCAGAAGTTTAAAATTGGACTCTTGTAAAATCAAACTTTTGATTTTGTTCAAATAACAACCTAAGTCAGATGAAATTCTATGCATAATTTTTTAAAGTATATATATTAACTTATTAAAAGTCAGAGTTTTCACTCAATTCTATAAGAATTTGTTATAGAAACAATTGAAATAAGTCTAGTTATAAATAGAAGAAATTATAGAATTTATTGGCTCTAACAATGGCTTTTACTGCAATATAATCGGTAATTATTGTAGGAAAACATTTAGTTTGGGAAATTAATTAAATATTAAAATCATGGCAGTTATCAAATCCAAAGTGACTCAAAATTGAAAAATAAATGGATTTCTACGGTAGATTCCGCAATTTTAGCTGGACTTTATTACTGGAAATATTCCTGAATCATCCCAGGAAGTGAGATATTTAGGTTTTGAGCTAACTCCCAAAAATAGTATAATAGGTTTTTCTCGCTTGGGCGATGAGAAAAAATCATTATAGCAATAAACCACCGTCTTAATATTAATGCGCTATCCATAGAGTATAATATTGTCAGGGTTTGGAGACATTTTCCAAAAACATAACTGAAGGTAATTAATTAATTTTAATTTTAATTCATTTTCCCAAATCGAATGTATTCCTGCAATTTTTATATAAATCATTAGATTATGAGAAATTAAAAACTTTTATTTTTTTAAATACGAGGATTATTTATTTTGATAGCTATATCTTTTTAAAATGGATAAGTATCTAAACTTATTTTAGAAATGGTAATTCGATAGCTTAGAGAGATTAAAGATTGTACTTTATCAAATTTATAAACTCATCCTATCTTACTTATTTATAAAGATATTTTTATCATAATAATTTCAATCATCTACCTATTAAATACACTCTCATATTCAAATATTTACTCCAGGATATTTTTTTTTAATTTATCCATAATAACAAGGCCTTTTATCAATTTAGCAAAATTTTTCTAAACAAATTTATGCATGAATGTTTAGAAAATAGTATTCAAGTCTTAATTATTATAATATGAAAAATAAAAGTTCATAGATAAGAAGCCCAATAATGTTTTAGATCGAATTACTAGATTTATATTTTTCTTTAGTAATTCAACTTCTTTGGACACCAAAGCTGAAAACTATCAAACTTAATGTGTTCTCAATTATTAATCATTATCAAATCTGGAATATTTTGCAACTGAGAAATAATTTCACTAGCTCCAAACATGAGACTCGAGGTTGTAATATGAGTATATTCATAATAGAAGTTATAAAAATTCTCAGGATCAAAAATTTTATAAAACTATTCGAATATTACAAATGAAAACATAGATATTATAAAAGGTGAAAGATTATCAATATGGAGAATATTTTCTTAAAAAAAGTCTACTGAGTATAATACGAAATTCTAAAACAATCAAAGGGTCATTATGTCTTAGATATTTCATATCAGAATAAAGACGAGTTCATCAAGATGGCCTCTCAAAGATTAAATTTGATTTTTACTACCTTAAACGTAAAGTTGGGTAGAGGTTAAATATCCATATGATATTAACAGATTTTAATATGGATGTCCAGAACTCAAATTCATATATAATTATTCATAATAAAATAACTAAACAGATAGGTAAATAAACTATCCACTATTTTTATTAACACCTCATTATTTGTAACAGATTAAATGAAAGATAAAAAGGAAAACCACTCAAGAAAAGTTTTCTTGGATAAAATAGAATAAGCAACATACACATAAAAATAAAAAGATATTTCACCCATACATTCATCTCACAATCAAATACCAAATAACTCCTTTAAAATAAAAGAGAAAAATCCTAAAAAATAAAAAGAAATAATTTAAACTCCAGAAAACAAAGAGACCCCAATTATATTGATAAAATTGAAAAGATTAGAAAATATTAGTAATTTAATATGTACAAACTGTGACTATAAATTATTATTCAGAATTACATTAGTTTAATTAATACATTGGGAATTGCGATTTTTACTGATATTAAATTTTTAAATAGATTTTAATGTATTATTATTATTATTATTATGCTATTTAAAAATTAATTTTTTGTTAGTATTTTCAAAACCAATCTTACCCAGAGGAGCAGAAATATTTTAATTATATTGACTTCATCTTTAAAATTAAAATTATTTCATAAAATAAGACGATGACTAAGCATTGAATTTTTAGCTATAACTAATACTTTTAAATTGAAATATTATAAAGCTCTTTTATAAATTATCCAATTAGATTTATTTATTGCAATTAATTATGTGCCATTTAGTTAAACATTAATTAAAATAATACATGTTAGTGTTCTACATTGAAGGATGGCTTGGATTTAAGTTGTATAATATAATGATATTCCTTAAAATTAAATGTTAAATTCCTTTGATGAGTTTATTATCTGCATTTGAGATGAAAATCCTATATTAGTTAATATTTTAAAAGCTTTATTTTAAAAGATATTTTTAAGAAAAAAATTCATTATCCCTTACTAAATTCAAAGATATAACTTCATTAACACTATTAAAATCTTCTGAATAAGAAGATAGAATCTTAGATTCATTAATAATTGAATGACAGCCGTTTTTAAAACTAAGATTAAAAGTTATCATAATAATAAATAAATAATAAGTAAAAAGAATAATAAAACAATAAATGTAAACAAAATCAAAGAAATAAAATAAAATTGATGATGATAATATTAAAATGGAATCAATATTTACAGTCCCATGAGGAGGCTGTTACTCACAAGATTATCATAAAGCAACTTTACTTTATATTTCCTAATAGTTATACAAATGATAAAAATGAACAAGAGAAACTCGAAATAAAGATATAAAAGTCAAGGCAAACAATATTTAATTAAATAAAGAACCAAGAAAGACAATAACAAAATGAAGAGTCTTTTTAAGCATTTCCATTTTTATTAAAGAAAAAGCATTCAAAGTTATTTTAATTTAATTTTTTTTATAATAAATATATTTCTCTATTTATTTATCCTAAATAGTTTAATAATCTGAGGACAAAATCTAAAAATTTATAGGCTTATGGACAAGATAAAGCAAATTTATTAAAATTTATTATTTTAGCTGAAAACATTTATTACAGAAGATTTGAGTTTCCTCTTTTAATAATTCTCCTCCAATATAAAAAAGAATCGCTTTCTCATGAAAACATACCAAATATTAACTAGTCTGATATAATATATAGAAGGGATATGCCTTCTTCCTCGTTGATGAGGACTCAGAAGTATATTAAAAATTTAAAGCAGAAAACAACCTAATTTAATTACAGAAGGAGTATAATTTCACAGAAATGGATTACACGAAGGAAGAAACAAAGAGGGGTTTAATTATATAATATTTTACTATATTATTTACTAATAATTCAGATATCCTATAGAATATCAAGATGACTATAACTTTAACCACAAATTTTATAATTTTTTTTTAAAAGAAATTTTACATATTATTATTAATTATATAGAGTTAAGCAGTAAATCTTAATTAAAAAAGAATTTTTTTTTTTTGCAATATTCACTGTTCTTTATAGTTTTTCTGTCAGTAATGACCAGACTATTTAAGGATAATTTGTTGTAGACCTGAGTAAATAACTCATATTTTATATTTTGGAGCCTTATTAATAAATCTCTGAGTTTACTAAACTGTCTTTATTTTTTTTGGAAAATGTTCAATTAATCTTTGTTTATTCTTCTATTCTATCATAAGATATTTGTGTTATTCTTCTTTATATATTACTTTTAAAATTAGAGTTATTGTAGTTTTAACAAAATAATTTAAATTTAAATTATTTAACGGACTTAGATTTTTTAATTGAATTAAATATAAAACTTTACTCAATTTAAATTATCTCATATCAATATAAAATTAATCCGAGAGATTTAATTTAAGTGAAATACATAGTCTAAGAAAAAATTTTAGATCCAAAGGAGATCTATTGTTTATGTCAGAAAGATCCTTAATAGTAATAATAATTTGATCACAGCGGACATCTGATATAAATTTTATGCTAGTTAGCAATAATATGAGACTTGCCCTTTTCAATTGATAGTGTCTTCATGCGATACTCAAAACTACTGCCATCTGTTCATTTTCTCTTCTTCTTGATGAATTAATCTCTCTTTGTCTGACTGTTCTTGATTGACATCACATTACAAATCTATAAAGTATTGTGAATGTTTGGAGTCTCCTCAAAGAAGATCAGGTTCTGCAAAGAGTTATCGAATGTATTGGCCTATTCAATATACAGCACACGTATATATGAGTAGAAACCATTTTTTAACGCTACAAATTTTATTTAGATTATTTTCCTAGCATCTAGTTTTAATTATTGATAATATTTCTTCAAAATTACTCTTAATAACAATTTTTTATGTGGAATTGATCAAGTAGACGAGTTTTTTGTAATTTATGTTGTCTTTCGAATTGTCAATATGATTATTTTGACAGATTATAAGGTCTTCATTTAAACTCGTAGCACATTTTTGTTGCAAATTAATGAGTTCATTCTGTAATTAAAAAGTGTGTGCATGAATTGTTAAGACTGTATTTTCATTTTCAATGGAGAGGAGATATTTATCACTGTTCCATGTTGTGTATTGTTTCTGTCATAAATTATCTTTCGAATTAAGGTTCATATATTCATATTTCATATTGGAAGTGCGTCATCCC
This sequence comes from Oxytricha trifallax, assembly GCA_000711775.1. Taxonomy (NCBI): domain Eukaryota; phylum Ciliophora; class Spirotrichea; order Sporadotrichida; family Oxytrichidae; genus Oxytricha; species Oxytricha trifallax. The sequence goes on along the minus strand of ARYC01002896.1, from coordinate 574 downwards.
TAATTTTAATTTATTTTTTATATTTAATAGTGATATCAGGAGAAAATGTAGAGATGAATTTCTGTTGAAAGGGCTTAGGGTTTTCTAATTGGGATCAAGTTGTTTTTCTAAGATAAAAGTTTTAAATCCGATTAAAATAAATCATTGAAGATTATGTGACTATTTCTTTATGTGAAAAAATTCTGTTTTTTGTAAAAAGGCCTAGTGTTATTAAGTAATTATACATTTTTGCTCTGAGGAAATATAATCTTCTAAATTTGAGACTAGACTTAAGTTTGCTATCCCCTCTGAGTTAGTTATCAAATAGCAAGTTAAGGGCTTATATGCAAAAGACTGAATTTTTCAATTTATTATTGAGAATATATTTTGAGTATGTAATTTATATCTCAGGTTAGAAGAACAGTTGGCTTTGTTAGCAAAGTGGAAGATTAGTAGGAGTCTCTATTTGCTATTTAAATGTTGTTGTATGATTTATTATTTTTCTATAGCATATTCAAAGAGTCTTAGGAATTTATCATACATCTAGGTTTTATCAAGGGACCTAGCTAATATTTTCGCTTAGTAGAAAGTTAGT
>ARYC01002895.1:0-14926 GCA_000711775.1 Oxytricha trifallax | reverse complement strand
GTACCCCTCTATCGCATCACTCAAGCGAGATAACTTCAGTTTAATTTTGTCATCAAAATGAACTTAAAAAATCACCCAAAATTAAACTGAAGTTATCTCACTTCAGGAATGCGATAGAGACATACCTCCAATAGTAAAGTCTAGCTAATTTTCAATTTTCTATCAAACAAGTACCATTTTGTCTAGATTTTCAGAAAGTTAACTGCCACAAATTTAATTATTATTTTAATTTAATTTATTTTATATTTCCCAAATCAAATGTATTCTTACAATAAGTCATTTCTTCCTTCTCATTATATTTATTTCTATCAATATTTTTAACATTTTTATTGTTGTTTTTACTATCAGATTTGGTTTGGAAAGAAATTCTTCTGGAGTCTTAGCCTGCTTCTTATTTAATGACAATTTGCTTAGTGTTTATGAGAGAATTACATCATTTTGGCTTTATAGGAAAGTTGAGCATCCAACTTTTGGTTTTTGTTGAATAGTTTTGATCATATGTTATAGAAGCACTATAATGAATTGTGGGAATCATAGAAAATTAAAATAATTATAAACTATATTTGTTTATTTGTAATTGTAATGTTGACCTAAAGGATCATTCAAAATATAACAAGTTATAATTGTAAGAATATTTCTAAATTTAATAAAATGAAATTTAGTAACATTTTTTAATTGATTCTAATTAATGAGAACTGTTTATGTTAAGTTTTTATTTTTATTTTAATGCTAATTTTTAAAATTATAATATAAATTAAAATTAATTTTTCAAATATGTACTTACTTTACTGCTAATTAGTTTCAAATTTTGGCAATAAAACAGGAGTAAGACTTAATGTAACTTTACTGAAAAATTATAATTAATTATAATAATGCTTGAAAATTCAAAATATGATGTATAACTTAGATAGTTAATTAAATTAAGTAACTCTATTTATTCGATATTTCTAAGGTTTAATGGTCTTAATCGTGCTACTACACTATTTGTAATTCTTGCCCTAATGAACTTGATTTCTGTCAATTTAAATACTATTATTTCTCTCTCTAGTTATACTTTAACTCTTTTATTTATTTTCTACCTCAATATGTCTGTCTTAATCATAATAACTGTTTTTTATCTTTAGGGCTTTGAAGGTGTCTAATAAAGTTTTTAATTTTTAATTTTTGCTGATCGAGTAATTCTTAAATGTCCATATTTATTTGAGTTTTCTAATAATCAACTTGAACTTTAATAAAACTTAAATTCAAATTTTATATATCACTTACTACAATAGTCCTTTTTAAATTATATCTATTTTTTATGAAAATTTACGAGTAGACATAGATGTAATAAACAAATTTAAAAAGAAAATCTATATAATCTATGATATTTAAAAGGTAAGTTAATTAGTATAAATTTATGAATGTATAAATACTTAAAAACAGAGAAATTCAATTTACACATACTTGAAATTTTTATAATTAATTCGAAAGTTTTTCTGATAAAATAAAGAATTCTAAATTATTTTTTGATTAATTAATAAACTTTATTATTTGCTGCGAGTTAATTAATTATATCTAATTCTATTATAAATATACCAAGTCTCTAAGAATTTAATAGAAATTATAATTTTAAATAACTAAACTTTAATAATTCCAATTAATTTTTTACGTTTATTTCATAAATTATTTATAACTTATTATAATATAAAATTTTATAGTTTTATGCATAAATAAGATTATTTTTCTCAGCTCTATGTCTTGTATTTGTCTAGGCCCAATGACACCTGGTCCAGTTTATTATATTGCAGTTGAAGTAGCACTATCAACTATCATGACTTATAGGGAAAGTATAGAATTTTTAGGGGTTGGAGTCTTTTAAACTAATTAAAAAAGGTTCTTATATTTATATATAAGTTGCATAAATTTCTCGATTCTTTTATCTGATCTGTTCTAACCAGCACTTTCAAGGTACATAAAGTGCATTAAAGCACATTATGGAGGTAGATTTATGGACTTTCTTTAAATTTTACCTTAGCCTCCTTGATATGATTATATTTTCCTTTATTAAATCAGTGATATAGTTACTCTTTTTTAGTGACCTGAATTGGGACTTTATCTGTCTGGTGACTTTATTTTCGAACCAATCAAGAATTATTGTGAATTGAAGAAACCCCAAAATGAGGGTGGCCTTCCTTGATAATCTAATTGCTCAATTGATAAAGTCTATCGAGGAGACCCTTAATCCAAAAGCGAGGATCGTTGCCAATCAAAAGATTTCAGCTCCAGTTGGATCGTAGCACCAGTTGCGGGGAACTCTTAACAAACACAGCATTTATTAAATCCATAATATCTGGGGTCATAATAATAGTTCCTTCGAGGCCATCAATCATGTAAACCATTGTTGTTTTACTGTTAAATGGATTATTGCACTGTCTCGATACTTTAGAGTGGAAGACGTTTAGATGAACTTTGATACTGGTTTCACTGGTGCCTGGGTCTCTTCATATTTTTAATTCTATCTTTTACTTCGGTGTCATCAAGACCAATATGTAATTGTGAAAATGGATATGAAAAGTTGAAAAAATATGTAGATAATAATTAAATTTAACTATTTTATGTTAAAATTTTTATAAATCTTTCTCAACTATTTCCTTGACTATTATCCCTCGACTTTTCACGAGCTCTAGAGGCTTCCTTTGTTAAATAATTAACAGGGATTTAATCATTTAAAGTGATTCTTGTACTCTGTAGGTAAAATGGGCTTTTGGATCAAGACAGAAAACTTTATTTTAATGATAAAAATTCAATAAAGTCTTTTGCTTTATAATAAGGGCTACTTAAATAAAGACTATCGGTCTATCTAAATCGGACATGTACGAATTAGAGAAAAATCTAATATTTAAGTCAACAATCATTAATAATCAAAAATATAGATAATCTATAATTATTGTAATAATTTATTTTTTAATTGATGAACTAAGTCTATAAATAGATTTGAGTTAGCTTTTCATATAATATAAATTTTAATTTTAACAAAATCAACTTTCATTTATATATTCCTTATATTCTTTCAAATATTCTAATTATTATTAAATCTAAATAATGATAATATATTGAAAATTATTCCTATATTTGCTTGGAATACCTATTATAGTTTAAGCTTAATAATCTAATTTTTAAAAAATTGTTTAAAACATAGTTCACTATTAAAATTTAAGATTTATTCTCCATAGCATAAGAATCAAGCAAAACTTCTAAATAATTTAATAAATACTAATAAAACATAATTTTAAATTTTTCGTTATTTACTTTTCTTTGGCAATTATAAGTAATTTCTCTAAATGTATTCCATGTTCACTGAAATGTGGTATTTGATAGTGGAGCTCAGTGTAATCAGTAGTTAATATATAGTTTGGCTAAAAGAAGCTATCGATCAACCATCGATGACTTTAAGTGATGAGCAATTAATATAGAATAATATAAAGAATTAAATATAGAAGTTATTCTTAACAATTCTCTATCAAAATTATCAGTGATTATTCAACCACACTTTATCATGTTACTTTATATTGGATAGCTTTCCATGAATAATATGTTACAAGAGAAGCAAATTAAAAACCCTAAAACCCCTCTTAAAGGTATATAAGTGCTTGGATTTTTAAAGTATATATGGGCTCTTATTGAGGTTAGTAGATAAAAATGTTAATTAGAAAAATGAGAAATAGATCATGCTATGCATAATTTACCTATTTATTCATAAATTATTTGATTAAAAACAGTTTTAAGAGAATAAACGAAGATAAGAGATAAGTTATAAGTTAGTTAGAGAGAAGGAAGAATGAATGTTTATGAAAATTGTTAGATTAAAATTGATGAATAAGTTCGCATATTAAATGAGCTATTAAAAGGTTTTAGGGTCTTTTTCTTTTCTTATGGTCTGCTCCCATTTTTTTCTTAGCACCAGCTCTTGCTTCTTTATTCATTAAATCTGGTTGAAGTCATAATTATTAAACCTCTTGTTCACTTTATGCATATTCTATTACTTATCTAACTGTGAAGTTTCGCATGTTTTTTTTCTTAAAAAATATACCAGTACCAGGTTTCCCTATAGAGCTGTGAAATCAAAACTTACTTGAGTGGAAAGGATCCTACTTAATCTGAGCGAGGTAGGCCTCGCTTATTTGTACCTCTTACTTCCATATATCATTAGGAGAAATAAGAATAGAGTTTCTTCATAGCTTCTTTAATGATCTCTCTAAGATACTCACTATTAAGTGCGAAGAACACCAAAAGAGAAGCTTTCAGAAAGCTTATTAAACAGTTAATTTTTAGTCGGAATTTAATCTAACAATTCTTTAAATTTCATTTCATCATCGTTGAGATTGGTAACTAAAATCTCTAAGTAGTTTGGTATTTTTATCAATTTAATTTATTGTATTTGAATGTTTATTCTCCTCAAATAGTATAGCTTTTTATAATGAATTTTGTTTCTTCAATCTTTGGATGGAAAAATCCCACTATAGAACAAGCATATCAAGTATATGTTACCTAAACAATGTTAAAAGAGGTATCGATATAAATATTCTTCACTCCGGAATATTGATGTCATTTCTTAATCTTCTACCCCTTTATTCATTTTTTAAATAATTTTCAAATTTTAATATTTAGAATTCTTGATCCTACTTATTAGTATTAAATATGGAAATCTTATATGAGAACAACCCGAAAGATACGTAGGAAAGCTAACATAAGCTTAAACAAATATCAGAGATGGATCTCTATTTTTATCAATTTAATTCTATTAAATTAGGACTAAATTTGATTGAATTTAATTAGTAGCAATTTAATAGTACCAAAAATTGTTAAAAATTTAATTAGTTTAAACATGAGTTTTTTCTATTTTGGTACTAAAATTAAAAATTTAATACTTTTAGTAAAAAGATTATAGTAACAAGCAAGTATATAAATGTTATTACAATATAAATTTTATTTGAATTTAAACATGGTGTCTAACTTAAATCGCATAACAGTCAGTCATGCAACTTGATAATAATTGCTAAGGTTTGACTAAACTAAATAGTAAGAATTCATATAAATTAGTTGGGAACCAGCTTAAAAAACTAGAGTCTGAAGCATTTATCTTTTTCATTGAAATATAAAATTAAAAAGAGTAAGCAGAAACAGACCTTTAAACATAGATTGAATATGTTGAGCATTTAAAAGGAAAGCAAAATTTAGAAATTTAAAAAACTTTTAAAGAAATGATTGTTAATATTTCTTTTGAAATTGTAAAGCTTGAATATGCATATTAAATAAATACATTATGGTAAAATGAAGATTAATATCAAGGAGGATAAGGTGGATGGCAACTTGCATGAAGTCTTGCACTCATTCATTCATCTAAAATTTAAAGACATATGCAAAAACATCATTTAAGAGAAAATTGAAAGCTTATACCCGCCAAGAAAAAGTCTAACACTTTTGAATCTTAAAGAGAGTAATATGATAAGTATAAAAGAGGTAGAAACGATATGGGTCAATGAATTAACCTGCTACAAAAATGCTTTCGCATTTCTAAGAGAGATATGCATATTTGAGAATTAATTGGTATTTGATCTTAGCATTTGTATAGAAAAGTATGTGAATTTTAAAGTTATATGTAAGGCAAAATTTATATTAGTAGATAAATACGCATGCATGATATACCCTATCTTAACAAAAATGGAAAGTATCAGAAGGAGTTTGCTAAAAAATATATAGTTATTAGAGAGGCTTAAAATAGATTACTATATCTTGCTTTAGTTAGAAGGGGCTATTGTAGGTTTTAATTCATTAGCATTAAGGCTAAAGAAATATTATATGATTCTTAGAGACTTTCTATAATCAAAACTTTTCCCGAATGTCTCGAATGATTTACTATAGACATGAATAAGATCGTCTAAAAGTTACATAAACTTGAAAATGTTCAAATGGATTTGAAACAAAAAATATAATAAGTCAAATTAGAAAATAAATTCGAAATAAGGAAAACTTTTAGAACTAAAGAAATATATAAGTTACCTTCTTGAATAAATTAAAAATATTAAATTAGAAAGTTTTTTTATTTATTTAATTTTAAAATATGTTTTCGTAACAATAAGAAAGAGTTATTTATTATTATAACTTTATCATAATCGCACTAAATGGATTTTTAATTATAAGTAAATAGAAAAATACTTAAATAATTTAGATTAAAATTAAATGATTTTTTTTACAATTATAAAATTTTATTTATGTCAGTTTTTAGAAATGAGTAATTTATTAATAAACTTCTATTAAAAGTATTAAGATTTAAAAACTAGTCATATTTTAACATTGTGATTTATAAAATAAATAAAAATAATGAATAAATCATATTTTATAGATATAGAAAATTAATTTCATTAATATAACACATCCTGAATAAATTTATTTTTAAATTTTAATTTAATATACAAATATAAATAGTGGGACCATGTATAGTTATAATAAATAACTTTTTCTACTTGGTCCCAAAGTGTATAAATTAATAAAAATAATCAAACAAATTTCAAATTAATAATTATAAAAATGTTATCATCAGCATTTATTTATATTCATCTGTATTTTAGGATTTAAAAATCCACAATTCTTACAGTATTGTAGGAATACATTTGAAATTTGGAAATTAATTTAAATTAAATAAATAAATAAATTAAATTATTGGCAGTTAAAGTTGTCCAATTTGAAAGAACTTAAGCTCACTCGATAGAGAATTCAAAATTAGCTGGAATTTTTTATTGGTGTTACTATTTAATCGAATCTCTTGAGCGAGATAACTTGAATTTAATGTGAGTGTATAATTTAATGAATTTAGAGGTGTTTAATTAAAGTCAAGTTATCTCGCTTCCTCGATGAGATTAAATAGTACCGCCAATAAAAAATTCCAGCTAATTTTGAATTTTCTATCTAATGAGCCCAAGTTCAAATCGGACAACTTTAACTGCCAATAATTTAATTTATTTATTTATTTAATTTAAATTAATTTCCCAATTTCAAATGTATTCCTACAATATTAAATTGAATGCTGAATCTCTGCCCATTAGAAGTTGTGGTTTTTTTTGTTATTATTTTCTATAGTGCTTTAGGATATGAGTTTGAAAAATTTGCAAAGCCTTTTGGAACACCAGGTTACTTTTCATCAGAGATAAGTGAACGAATTGCTCAGTTTTAATGAGATGAATAGGTAGATGCTACTTTTATATTAGAAAGTGAAATTGAAATCATGTCTAATTTTAGTATTAAGAATGATAAACACTTATAAAGTTGGTCAAGAAATATATATAGTTAAAAGTTTCTGTGAAGTCAAAATATAATTGGTAGTAACGAAAATCTAAAGAACTCTTTCCTATCCTAGACAATCTTTATAAATAACATGTCTGAATCATTATAGTGAGCAAGATTCAAGTGATACAACAAAGATAAACATACAATTTCTTTTTCTTCTAAATAGCCAAATTTTATTTAATGTACATAATATTCACATAAAACCTACTTTTATTATACTAACTCAATAAGACCCTAATTTTCCATTCAAATAAAAGCAGATCTAAACGTTATTAAGGGGTTTGGGGTTTTATTGAGTCTTTAACTATTATTCAATCAAAAGATTTGTATAAATAATGAAAAAACTTATGTTAAGTCAAATGTTTGTTAATATACATGAAGGAGGCTTCGAGATTTAGGTTTTTTTAATTCTTATTGAATATAGAAACCGAGAGGTCCAAAATTTTTACACTCTGAACAATTGAATGCAATAAGCAACTTGTGAAAATTAGTGAATTCCAATTTTTAGGGCTCAAATTTAATAATAAATTAAATATTCGAGTCTCATTAAATTGAATTATTTTTGTATTTCAATCTTTTCTATAAATCAAAGTTAATCATAGAGCTGAATTTTCCTGAGAGACCATCTTGAAACTCTTAAGCTATTCAAGACAACATATTTTTCTGACATGAATCCAGTGTTGTCATTCTTTATTATTTTAAAAATTTATTTTATTAAATAATTTTAAATTAGTCTCTATACAAATATTTAAATATAAAGAGATAATTCATTTCAAGTGCAGGTATGTCATTTCCACTCCCATGAAACTTGATCACTAGGAAATTGATTATTATTAGGGATATCATTGATGATGTTAGTAGGATTAGAACCAGCAGATAGCATATACAGAATTAGTTCGTTTAAAACATGATTCAACCCTGGCTTCTCAGCAATCATATGTTACGGGTATTAAGTATTTTTCTCCCAATACTCTTCTTAAAAATTTATGATAATTTTACGTATATTATATGTGATTGATATTAATTAAAGTAATATTAATGAATATAATATTATGAAATTTTTTCTGGCGAGGACAGTTCTGTTTTCAGTGAGTGATCTGATCAAGCAAAGCTTTATAATATGATAAATGTATTAATAAAATAAAAAATGGCTTTCATAATAAATATCTCTGAATTTAATCAATGTTTTGGTCGGCGCTAATTTTCTCTTCATTATCCGGAATGGGAGCGTTGTCTAGTTCGTTCTAATCAATCCACTTTCTCGAGGATTATTTGTTTCTTTGGACTCTATCTAGTAATTATTTGAAGAAGAATAAAATCCAATAAAATTTATATAAATTTTATTGATCTTCATAAAACATCTCCATTTAAAGTATATTGAAATATAAATAATATACTCTCAATAGCTTATCTCATGTTGTACAATATGATTTGACTTTGTCAATATCAAGTTTAATATAAAATTCTAATAATTACTAATGCTTAAATTTGGTTTTGGTTTTAGTAAATTTGTTCTCGTTGGCTTATAAACAATATAAAATATTCTCTTTATTTTAAAAAAAAGTTAAACTTTATTGTTATTTTAATTCAATGAAATTAGCAAATTTATGTTTGAAGAAAGTCTTAATATTGAGGCAGGTTTCCTAATCCATCCAGTTTAATGGTTATTTTATCGTCAATACTTGCTCCAGATTTTAGGAAGATATTCACATCAGCGTTTAGCAATTCCTTACTTGTTCATGATCTTCAGGGACATCTTAAGTTTTAATGTGACTTTTTTTCTTTTGAAAAGACCACTTTTGATATATTACCTTTAAACATTTTCTACCTTATATTATTTTTATACAAAAATCTTAAATGAAGCCATAATTCTATCTAAATCATGATATATTATTATAGGGAAAATTGAATTTTTTCTTAATTACCTAGTTGGCAAGCAAGAGTGTGATAATTATATGCTCACATTAATGAGTTGTGCCTTAGGTAAATTATTAATAGACCAATCGAACATTCCAAGAATTGTTGGAAGGAGGATTTATACATTAAATTGAAGAGGATCAAAAGACGATTCAGAAATAGAGTACTGAACCTCTTGAGGCAACTATTCTAAATTATTCTATTTTCTTGTTGATTTATATTCAGTTCTCCTTGAATTCTGATAGTTTTTCATTAATTTCCTAGAACTTAGTCTTAATAGTGGAGAGTGCAGCTATAAATTTAAATATGGGAGCATTAAAAATTATATATGGAGTTCGGTATCATCTAAGACCGAACCTTAGGCGGAAATCAGTCTTTCAAGAAGTCACTTCTCTAATATTGAAGAAATCTGCATGCTCAAATAATTAAATTTTTTAAATAAAATTATCATAATTCAAGTGTCTTATTATAAGATTTATTATAATGATAATTTTATGCATTTTTAATTATTTATAAATGTTCTTAAGTTTATCTATGACATATTACATATAATTTAAATATATATGAAATTCAATGCGACTTCTTCTTAAGTTGGGTAACCTCATCCACTATTTATTTTTTGCACTTTGGATATCAATTTAACATTGAGTTATTGCTAATGATCACATAAAAGTGAAATAGATGATTTATGTGCCTTAGCAGCAAGCTTGGGTAGGAAATGATAAATTGCCAGACGAGAAGTCATGTTAAATCTGACGGCATCACAATATTCCATATCTTGATCAAAGATCTTAATCAACTGATTTACGAATACACTTATAATTTATAAAATGAAAGTATTAGTCTAACAATTTGTCTCCACATTTAATTATAATTTGATTTTCAAGGACTGTATTGAGAATGGGATCAAATTCATTTCTAGAGAATATAAAAGCACAGCCCAATATTTTAAAAGTAGGAATTTATATACATCCGTAAGACATATATGATGGTTAAGAAAACTTTTCTAGAAGACCTGGTTGTCTTCTCTTTATTTAAGAAATATTATATTACATGAAAAGCATCAAATTACTATCTTTCTAAAAGCTAACAACTCTTATCATTTAGAATTTAAAGCTATAAAAAACTAAAAATCAAGAAGATAATTCCATAAAGTAAATTTTAGTTGATTATTAAATAACTTGAATTTGTATACAAATAACAAGAACAATATTATTATAAAGCCTAGTTTTGGATATTATCTCAAACAAATAAGAACAATAAAAATTTTCAGAATAACTCAATAATTGATAAAATAGATTAAAATAGGTAATTTAAGTTATTTATTACAATTTCTTAGATTACCTATTTTTATCTACTTTAGCAATATTAATCAATAAAACAACATGAAATTCTATGAATAAAATAAAAATGATGAAATCATAATTTATCTGTATGCTTAAAATAAAAATATAAAGACCTGTAGACTTTATAGTAAATCTTATTTAAAAAAAGCTAAGTTATTAACATAATTCAAGGCATTAAAACGACGTAAGTTTAGTAGAATACTTTTTTATTATTTTCAAGTAATATTAAACTTAGCTACAAAATAAGTATTTATTTCCATTAAAACACAATACCTCTTAATTAATATTATAAATAATGATATGAATCTTTGATGAAATAAGGAGATTGGAAGTTTTGCTTATTTATTTCTAAATAATTGAGAAATTATTAATATTAAATAAGTTATCACAATGTAGAATAATTAACTAAATCAACTTGTAAAACAAATGTAACAAAATACAACTGATACTATTGATCTTAAAAAAGTTTATTGTGAACCAACCTAAAATAAAAGATGGGACAAGAAAAAATTTAGTAATATTTAATTGTCAACCCCATGTTAACAAAAAGATGTAGATCCTCGCCTTTAAAATTAACAAATCACTTAAATTTAATTGATCTTTCTCTTAATTAATCCATTCTTGATGAATAAAATTAATAACTTCGCCAACAAGATTTATTAGTTCGCCAAACTTTTCTCAACATTAAATTCATGAAACATTTCGATAATCACTTCAAAACGATGAAGACAGAATGGTATAATAATTTCAAAGAAAAGTTATTCACTCAAATAGAGCAGGGCTTTAAGAAAATATTATACAAGATAATCTAAAATAAATGTCTGAAAAACTCTTGGACTAGGACATGAAATTAAAAAATAAATAATTTGAAATAATTACTATGTCGTAAAGTCCAATAACATTTATTCAAGATTTCTTTTTATTTAAAGTTAATATGATAAAAAAAAAGCTGCGGATAAAGAAAAAAAACAAAAATCTAACTCCACAAGATAAAAAGATAGTCATAAGAATAAATATTGTAAATATGGTTAATAAATTAAATTGACTTACTCTAAATTTGGAGGAAGTTCCTGGAAAGTTTATTTTGTATATAATTTCAAAAATTTTGATGAATTAATATAAAAATATTGTTTTAAACATATTAATTATTAGGGTTTAACATACATCCTTTTCGATCTTTAAGAAAATAAAGCAAAAAAGTTGATTAGTATATTTTTCTGAATAATTTTTTCATAAAAAATTAGTTATCTATTAAAACCTTAGTCATTTTTACAATAAATCTACATATATGATGAAAAATTAATGTTAAATGAGATAAAAAAACATAAAATTTTTAATCAGCTATATGCAAAAATATCTTATTTATAAAGTAAGTCTAATCACTAAAAATTTTACTTAGAGTTAAAAAGAATAACAAATGAAAAAGAAATTTCGAAATAAAATTAAAAAAATTTCTTGTCAGAAACTCCCCTTCCCTAATTATATATTAATCTCCTTACCAAAGTGATGAAATACTATCTTAATATTAATAAGAAAAACATAGTTTAGAAAATTTATAATATTAAGACAGTTAGAGTTATGTGTAATCACACAAAGAAACTTTCACTGACAATTTAAAATAGATGATGCACCCAAAGCATTATTAGTAATTTATATAAACATTACAAAGAAAAACTTTCAACACAACCAACAACTACGATTTTTTTAGCAATAATTTAGATAATTCAGAAAAAATAGGCTTAAGATCCAGCAAAAATCTCACTTCCTCTATATATAATATATAAAAAAAATCAAAAAATAACTTAGAGATTCCCTTTAACCCACTTTCCACACAAATTTCTATGAAATTTGAAACTTAAAATGAATCTTAGACAGATAAAGCAAAGATGCATCAGAATTTGAGACGTAATTTTTAATTTAATTATATATTACAGATCTTAATTGCTTTAATTCACAATAAATTAAAATTAAAATTATTTAAATTTAAAATAATAAGGAATTTATATATTATTAAATGGATACAGCAATCTTATTTTATAAAAAAATGCGCAAATTAATTCACAAAATGACATTAATCTTTAAGTATTATATTTTAACAATAATAACCCTAGGGATTTAGTTGAAAGAGAGTTCTTACAGAATTTCAATATCACTTAAAATAAAAATGTATATTTTGAATTAAATTAGAGATTCTTATAAGATCTTACTCTTCTTGATGATCAAAGATATAAGATATAAATAAAGCACCTTGAAAACCAAGACTTGTAAGATTTTGTTTCTTTATAGTTAAATAATTAACGGATAACTTAGCAAAAGCGATAATATGTAACAAGAGACAAGTTTATAAATTCACATTCTTTCCACAAATATTTTTGAATTCAAACCTTTGACTTAAAATAAGATTTAACTAAACAAAAATAATTTACAACGACATAAAATGACAATTTTTCTTTCAAAGATTAAACTGATTTTTATGATAAAAATGCTGAGTATGAACAAATGATAGTGGACTCGCCTGAGAAGATCAATATCCCAACTACGAACATTGGTGGCAACTTTAAAAGTTAGATGGAAAGTAAAAAAGAGATAAATCAAGTTTTGTAAGCGATTCAGAGTAGGAAAAGATCTCATATAATACCAAAATATAATAAAAACAACTACAAAGTTAATAGGCGACTCCAGTCAATCTAAGAGTTGATAATTATTACCTAGAATAAGTAAATCAAAACTTTATAAACATTGATTCAAACTTTGAAGAAATTAATCAAAATGACATAGGTAAAAATCTTCATTATTCTTCAACAGAAATTAAAAAACCATCTTATAATGTCATGGGATAATAATTAAATGATATGTAGGCAAAAACTGTAAAATAGTAACAAGAATAACTTAAAACCAAATAAACGGCAAATAATATTTATTCATCAGTCACAAACAGTTAGCATTTAGTAATAAATTAAGAATAAATACATATATTTATGAACTAAGATAACTTAAAAAATTTGAGTAAACTCCCTCTATAAATTTTCAGATAAATAGTTAGCGATTTCATTTTTGAGGTAACAATATTTTATAAATTAATATAATTATATGATCTCTTTCTCTAATATGAGAGATGTAGCTGAGAGACTTGAAAAAATTCCTGAATAAAAAAGTAAATAATAAAATTTTTCTCATAAAAGTCTAAATATAAACAAAACAAAAATACAATATTAACTTAAATAAAAATAACAGATGAATTTGAATATTAATATATATTCAAAATTATTTTGTTCTATGAATTATACTTACTAGTTTAAAGATTAATAACATTATAATAAATTACTGTTTTTTACTTCTTCTCTCGTTTTAGTAATTTTTTGTTTCTTTTGCAATTCATTTGTAAATTTGGCTTTATATAATTCATATTTAAAAAATCTTAAATGATACTGATAGGCACGTCATATTTATAAGAAAATTTTTTTTAAAATGTTAAGTTTTATGCAAAACAACTACTATTAAATCTATATATAATTTTGTCTTTATATATTATATACATTAATTGAAAGAGAATCGGCTGATATTTTGATATAGTTGATCATGATATTTAAGAATCATCCTATTTTGCTTAAAATCGATTTAATTTACTTTAGTTTTATTGTTATCTTCTAATTTCTTGCGATAATAAATTCTTTTCTTTATTAACACCATAATATTTATTTGATTTTTAAATAATTATTAAAAATAAATTATTCATTTTATTAATTTTTAATCCCTGAACTCAAATTTTTGATAAATCTAAAAGTACAATCACTTGATTTATTATAAATCCGTAAAATGGAGCTCATTAATAATAAGAGCTTTAATTTACTAATAATTTTGTGGAATCATTGTAAGAAAAGACTTCGCTTGAATAAAGTGCTAATGAAGTGTTATTTGTTTTATTCCTGACAAATACTGCCGATGATGACTTAACTATTAACATTTTTTGGTTAGAGTAAAACAAATATATTAAGGAATAAACTGGAAAGTATACAATTATTTACAGATATAGTAAGGAAATTACATAGGGAAGATAGAAAATAAAAGCAATAGCTTCTTTCAAAAAACCAAGTTATACTAAGTGAACTATAAAAACTACTTCCTAAAATAAAAAATCCATATCCCTAAACCTGAACCTTGAAAGGTCAATGAATGAGACGTAGTAAAATACTATTAAATAATTAAATGTTTATGCTTAGTACAATTTTTAAACCTTATTATTATAACCTATAAAATTGTTCTTTATATATCTTATTACAATATAATACATAATATAAGAATCACTACTATTTAATTAAAATCGAAGAATCTATAAG
>ARYC01002894.1:0-16601 GCA_000711775.1 Oxytricha trifallax | reverse complement strand
CCGAAACTGCGTATTCATAGTTTTGAAATATAACTTTCATTAAAAACCTTTCTTCTAAATACTTAAGGAATTCTATAGGTATTTTCGTTTAGTTCAAGATATTTTAATATATAATTTAGAGTTTCTCATTTTAAATAATATTAAGAATGAGAGATTGATGTATAAAATTATAAGTCACATACTTAGAAACTTATAAACAGGAATATGAACTAATTATCAACACGGTAATGCATCTAGATTGGGAACTAAAAATCTAAAGTATGATGCCTATAATTTCTAAACTGTTTAAATACCTATTTAATTATATTGACTATGATGTTAAGCTAAAGTATTTAATTATATTCTAACTTAAAATAATCACTCTATGCTAATGACTTTACTCTTTTAATTAATTTTCAAGTAATTCTTCAATTCATTATTAAATTCCAAACAATGTTTGTTATACACACACTTAACTATATTTTTCTATTAAAATTTCCTTAAAGTCTATGTCATACCGACTAGTTTTTATCATAATATTTTTAATTCATACGTTATGTTTTTGTATTTTAGATCCAATTATGAACTTAATTCATGATATCTAAACCAATACTATATATTGAATATATTTTAATAGAGTTGTATCTAATGTAGTTTTTAAAATATTTAAGAAACACTTTGAGCTCATCATGTTATTAGTTTCCTCTTGATGATAGATTTTCAATATTTATTCCTATTTCTTTTGATTACTTTACTAAATAGAGTAATTCATTACTGAGATTTTCATTTTAGATGCATCAAGATTAGCATTTAATTTAATCATGATATCAATTAATTCCTAATTATTATTGTTTACTTGCTTATCTTCTAGTTCAATCAGCAATCCTTCAAATGTGTCAAAACAATGAATTAAATTTTACTTTATGTTAATCATCTCTACTGATTTCACTACATCTTTAACTTTTGACTGTGTCAACAACTATATCTATAATTAAAATGAAAGTACTTACTTCAGCCTCTTTTTCAATGGATTATAATTGTTGTTCGGAATGAGTTAAAAGATGAGTAGTAATCAAACTTCTTACTAGGTATGGCACAAAATTGCATTCACTAACCTCATGCCAGTATTTATTGCTGGATTTATTGAATTTTGCTCTTGTATTTTATATGTTTTTATGTCAAAATTAGCAGACTCTGAACTACGAAGGGGTGCTGTTGCTTTCTTGCAAATATGAAAAATAATTAATTATTTTGGTCTTTCAGTATTGATATTGTTTTTGTCTGACTACTTGCACCATTATATAAGTTCTTTCCTCAGTCACTACGTAATCATAAATGTTTTCATATCCACTATATTTAGATTTTAGGCAATTAATATTTGTTGTTGCTTAATGAAATACTGAATTCTTTTAATTTAAAGCATTATTTTATTTATTGCTATTTGATTATAAATTTTGAGTGTCGAAATATAGAATTAGGAATCAATATTAAACGTTTAATTAAAATAATAATTATTTAATATATTTAAAAGATTGAAAAAAATTGGGAGAAAGTAAAATATTTTAAAATGGAAGGATATTTAAAACAAAAACATTATTATTAATATTCAATTTGGCGCTAATAAGCAATAATAGCTCTGATTCTAATGTATACTTAAGCATCAAATCGACATTATATAGGTATTCTTGTAGCTCATCATCTTTTATGTCATTTCCCATCATCACTGCTGATATACTGTACTAATTATTAACTTCGCTTTCTTAAGTCTGTTCATTCATTCACTTGATATCTGAATTGCACATTGTTTGGGTTTGAAGAGAAGTAGTTGTACTGGCTGTTATACATTCTCTTTGAGAACTCCATAATGTGTGTTTCTTTCAGTGTCGTATTAAGCGTGAGTGGGGAGATTAGTCTTTACCATGTTTGATCTAGGAATTTTTCTTGCACTTCTCATCTTCGTATCACTTGCTGCAGGTTTAGAGCACAATCTTATAGTTGCCATCTTAAACTTCCTTAACCATAATATGTTGGGAATGATTAAGTGTTTGGTCTTGAGTAATCTCCCCCATATTGCAGAATGTCTATTATTATGCTTATAGCATTTTGCAATTCTAGTTTTTCAATAAAAGTAAGAGGCAAACGGGATGATTGAAGCTGTCTATGGAACTACTCGATGCAGCTTGCGCTATTATACGGCTATGGAATATCAAACTCAGGCATTATCCCAGAGATAATTGAGCATCATTATTTCCTAAAAGGCCAATGCAACTTCTCTAAGTGAAGTTTGCATATTTCCTTTTCTCAAACTGCGTGTTTACTCCATTCAATCCAGATAAACCTTCGAATATCTTTAGACTGCTGATCTTTTCTCTATTGATTAAGTGCTTTCTTCAATTCTGGAGTAGAGGGCGCCTTTACGGATTCTACACTTACGAAAAATTTCAATGAGGGTGTAGTCAGCATGCCAATAAGGGGACTGATGAATCCTGATGCAGTTCACTGTGCATGCTGCACTGATTGCTTTCTCAACCGATAGAGTTTCCAATCAACTCTGGTAGTTCATAGCTTCAACAAGACTTCATCGCTCCTAACAAAACAGACTTAGATGCCAAGTTAATCAAAGAAGATAACCGCCGAGGTTGTACTGAATATCAAGTTATTCTATCACTGCTATTCTTTCATTCCTTGCACTTTCACCCACAGTCTTAAATCTCATGAAGCTGTCACATCATTCTCCTTTGAAACATAATGCCCAAAGTGCTGATAAACATACCACAGTAATAGTCCAAACTGCCGATGATTGCAAGTATTGTCAGACTTACTTGAGATGATTACAACATTGTTAGTTTATATTAAGACATTAGTGCTCTAAATGCCGGATTATTTATGTTAGTAACAGTATTGCAGCGGATGTCAAACACTTTCATGCCTCAACCATATTCTCCCCATTTCTTGCTGCCTGTTATAAGTCCATCCAGTAGAAGTGCCTTGATGTCAATCAGATGCAACATATATGCTTTAACATGATACAGTTGTTCACGCCTCTACAGTCAGGTAGTATGGGAAAAAACAGTCTCCATTCATGGCAGTGATGCTTACTGATTAAATTCTTCTTTTGTTAGTTATCTGGTTATCATTAAAGGCTCAATTAATAATGGACTCTCTTCAGAACGTATAACAATTTTCATTTTTGCAATTGACTGAAATTCTGATAAAGCAGTACCTTAGAGTGATTTAACAGAAACATACTTAATTTATGAAGCAAATATTTTTAAATTAAATTAAACAACTTTCTTATTTGAATATAATTTATTCTTTTATTTCACTTATATTTATTTGTGAGATCAAATAATTAAATTTATATTTTATCATAATCAAAATTTTCATCACCATTACAGTATATTACACTTTTATTAATGATTTTAGTATTTCCCTGGAATTTAATAATATATTTATGTAATTGTTGAATAATCTGAATAAACTAAAAACCTCTCTTACTTCCATTATTTGCTTTCTTTCTTTATTTTATATATATTTTATTAATGTTTATTTATGGGGCCATTACGTAAGTATATTGCAATGCTACTTTGCGCTTTATAATATTTGAGTTTGACTGCCAGGAGTAATATACTATCTGCTCTGAGATCTAACGCCTCTAAATATTATTTCACGAACAGCTTTTCACTAAATAATCAACATCAACCATATTACAATAATTGCTTAGAACAATGCTTACGTAATATAACTATTAAATGAGTAATTCGACAATTATCTCACCTATTTAAATTGTTTTCTTCCCAGATTTATCGATTTCCAAAAGTTAATCAAACTTATTTTTTCTTTTTTAATGTATCTTAATTATAATTTTGATGTTTATATATTTGGTTTATACTTTTTTTAATTTATATTTATATCGCTGCGGATAATCTTGAAATTTTTATTTAAAAAAAGTTGAGTGCTCTTTAATATTGATAAATTTTGAAGCTTTTATAATTATGATTGTAAAGTCACGAAGTCAAGCTATTCATTGGTTAATTATTAAATAATTCATAATTTTGGAGGAGATTTAAGCATCTTGCTTTCGACAGCGATTAGGCAAATCTATCTGATATTTATTCTTTTGTTGTTGTTGTTGATAGATTGCAGACTTTTCACAATTTAATAGATGATGTCCCATAAACTAAAAATTATCTATCTGAATTGTTTTTGTGGAATTTTAGCAACAATATAGCCTTTAAAACACCCTCTAAAACATCTTATATTATTATGATTATTAATTATTAAACTAGTTTTAAAATGAATGATTATAACTAAATAAAAGATAATTATTGTTAACTAGTGAAAGTTATTTATATGTTCTAAGAGTGATACATTAAAATAAGTGCATCACAATTATGTTTATGTTATTGATCTATTTTTATTTAATTAAACTTTGATTCTCCTCATACATTTGAACTTATTTATAAATATAATCTAATATAGGCTTTCAACTTCAACTGTAGAGTTTTTAATAGTATTTCATAGTAAGTTGATAATAATTAACAATAAAATAAAAGTGTTTACTTTCAATTAATATTAAAGATCTGCATTCAGATTTTTCATATAATATTAATATAGTTTACTAACATCATATTTTTCTAACTAAAGCTAGGTAATAATGCCAAATCTATTCAATTCCATCAACTTTAAGCAAATAATTCTATAAATTTATCAATTATTAAATAAGAAAAAATGAACTTGTGAGATGTACTAAAATATTCACAAGCACTTAATTAATAACCATCATGATCTATATTTAAGAATTCTTTTGGAAGTTTGGAAAAAGAGTTCAACAAATTCGTAAATGAAATACATGGGGGAGCAAAAGCTAATCTATTGCACCCAATTTAGTCTCAACTTTATAGGTCTTTGAGACATCATATTAAGAGTCACAATATGATACCGACCTCTATAAATAAACAAAGGAGGTTGTACAGAACTCTAGTTTGTAATGACATATATCATCAAATCTGAACCTTTTCCAACCAATAACATTGTCATAGATGAAGAAATTTCCCCTGAAGATAAAGACTAAGACTCATACTGATATGATTATGATGATGATAACCATTAAGCTGCCTTGAGAGATCTAGATTTCTATATTCTCTCTTTTTTCTAAATGAAATAGCCTTCCTATTTCTCAACAATACTTTCCGCTCATAGAGAATCAATTAAAAAAAGAATGGAATAAACTTTAAAAAGAGAAGAGAACCACTTAACAATGAAAGAAAGGCCAACAATCTAAGAGGAAGAACAATGCTGCTATACTATCTTCCCCATCTTCTTAACAACTTAAATACTTTAATTCTAGACAAGAAAAGGAACACAGTCCTAGAAAGCTTCTCTGAAAATCATCAGACACAACACCCTAAAACCAGTCAAATAAAATCCCATATCTAGTATTGATCTCTAAGAAATGCCTACTTAATAACAGGTTTAATTTTTTATCAATACTCCAACGAGTTCACATAGTATTTACACAATTCATAATAAATAGTAAAAATAAGAACTGGTAAGACACAATTAATTAATTAATTTAATCCTAACTGTAATAATTTTGAGATTTTTTTTTTAATTATATTTCAATGTATAATTAGATTATACATTTAATTAATTTTAAACATATTTATAAAATGACTACAAAACATCAAGCCTCTTCATAACAAATAGTTGCCAAAGTGAAAACTATCTTACCATCTTCAACAAATTAACCAGTAAAATGTTAACTTTTAAATCAATACTAAGCTATTATATCAGCAGCAGCAGCACAAGATTAGCAGTTGCCCTTCACATTTTCACGATAGCGCACTAATTGATGATGCAATTATTAGTACTAGTGGATCATCATCCAAGCAATCTGACTCAGGCAACAACTTTGCAATAAAATGAAAACTTCTTGATAAATTCTATTGACAAATCAGAAATAGAACAATCCTTCACTAATTGGATCTATAGATAAACTTTCGCAACAAAAATCTCCATTTTTATTGGGAGACCTAGATTAATCACATTAAAACATGTTCATTATTGTAAGTAAAATGTTGGAATAATTAATTATTTTACAAATTTCTTTGTATAGAGAAGTAAATTTTTAAATACTTAACTTTGATAATTTTAGATTGAAAATACATGGGAGATCTATTAATTCCTGAATTGACCAAACTAGTTTTTCCCTCAAATTAATACCGCTTTTCATT
This sequence comes from Oxytricha trifallax, assembly GCA_000711775.1. Classification (NCBI taxonomy): domain Eukaryota; phylum Ciliophora; class Spirotrichea; order Sporadotrichida; family Oxytrichidae; genus Oxytricha; species Oxytricha trifallax. Next base: position 10,386 of record ARYC01002894.1, on the reverse strand, counting down.
TATTTCCTTGATGATATCAAGCCAATGTGGGATAATAAGCCAATAAGCTATGGTAGAAGGATAAGTCATTCGAATAAAAAATGGGTTCTTTAACAAGATCTGAAAATATTAAACACTTGCTATGTTTGGAAAGAAATTCGAGTTAGAGAACGAGTTCCATGGTAAAGCTACTGTCATTTATATAAATGGAATCAAGATCGCAGTTTTGAACAAGGATTTCATATATCAAACAATAGTTGACCATATCTTAATAATAGCAGATCTCATTTAAGTATTGAACTTCTCAGATTATGTGAAATGGACTACTAGCAATCAACCTGAAACACCTTACTAGAGTAACATCTTCAAGGTAACTGGAGTCAAGGTCAAAGTTAGTGCAGTGAGGAAAATAAAATAGGGACTCAATATAGTAGATATGAGTTTATAAATTGGTTTAAGCAACCAACAACAATCTCTCAAGTAATAAAATCAGCATCTACAATTATACTAAACTTGAGATTGCAGTTACAAAGATACAATACTAAGAATGCTGATAGTCATGTTGAGAATGTTGGGAAAGCTCAAAGATCCTAGAAATAAGTAGTCATAACAACAGCAGTATTAAAAGCTTCAATAGCTATGAATAAAAGTTAAAAAAAACTACTTTTGCATTTGTAACTTCAACAACCAGCAAACAAATATATAATTTTAAAAGAATTTCAAAATCATTATAGTTAGGATTAAACTAATTAATTTTGCATTAGCAAATCTCTCTTTTTACTATTTATTATGTATTTTATCAATAATAACTTACCATCTCTTAACTGATCATTTATTCTTAGCCATACAAACCCTGAATTTAGACTCATATAACCAGCTCTCATGAGAAAATTGGTGAAGAAAAAAGATAAAAGCACCTAATTTTCCCTCATCTCTCACTAATAGAAAAGGAGATTTCCTGCTTATTACTTGTTAAATTTAAGGAGACTTAATTCACTGATATCAAAATAATATCTGAACAGATTCTGGCCTGAAACTAATTCATCATAAAAGGATCCCAGAAATCTTTTATCTTAATCTATCTTGAATTCTATACTGATATAGAACACTATTATAGTACTTATAAAGATACATACTACTCCGGGATAAAGGGGCTTAACAATTATATTTTCATCTTTGACTGGCTTCCCCCCTGATGTTCACATACCTTTCCCAGCCTTCTAATGAAAAGACATCTTAAACATTGAGTAACTATTCCAGGTATGAAAAAACCGTTAAATTAATTAAGAGTAAAAGAATAAGACCAAAGGGTTCTTGCTGGAACAAGAAAGAAACTGAGATTGAGGATTATACATCAGACTTAAATGACTTTCAAGAAGACCCCAACAAGAACAAGAGAAGGAATAATAACAGCAAGAAGAAGTAGAACAAATACAGAGTGAAGAACAAACTAGGGAAATAAGTCCCAATGTCTCTTTTTTATAGTAATGATAATCAACTTAATAAGTCAAAAAGGGCTTGACCCATATATAAAACCCCCATAGAAATATGTAAAAAAGGTGACAAAAGGAAACATTGAATATTTAAAAATCAATAAATAGCACAATAAATGATAGATGTTTATTTAAATTTGAATAAGTTTACAATTAAACTCCAACAATTAATACTGAAAAAAGATACTCTCAATCTAACTGAATCTAATCAACCCTGCTATATCAATGAGCAATATTCATTCAGATAATTAAGCCTCACAGCTCTAAATGTTGACCTCTCATAGACAGAAATGTAATCCAGAGCGATAAGAAGTACATGACAAGTACTAGTGACTTCCAGTCATGTCAACATCGAGCCAGTACTTTTCCAACTAAATCTTATTTTATATAAGTTTATAACAAGCCCCTGCATCTGAAGTCGCTGTTTCTTTGAAGTATTTAAGAGAAATTTTGGCTAAGCATTATTGGAGAATTTAATGATTTAAATATTTTTAATCATGCAAATGCCTATCTCATAAAGAATATTGCCAAGATTTGACTTCACAGGCAGGTAATTGGCTTGAAAATAATAATAAAAATGAAAAGTGAATTTCTCATGTCAGCGAGTACTTTTTCAGCTAAATCTTATTTTATATAAATTTATAACAAGCCCCTGCATCTGAAGTCGCTCTTTCTTTGTAGTATTTAAGAGAAAGTTCGGCTGAGCATTAATGGATAATTTAATGATTTAAATATTTTTAATCATGCAAATGCCTATCTCATAAGGAATATTGCCAAGATTTGACTTCACAGGCAGGCAATAGTGATAGAAAGTTTTGTCTTCGTTGCTTCCTTGAGAAAATTACATGCTTATGGTTTCTTTCACTTAGTTTCTCGTTCATACACCTGACCTATAAGATTAAAGCAACTCACGAATGGTCTAGAGATGTTTAAAAGCAAAATTGTGAGCGTACCGCTCTTCTAAAGAGGGGACGTCGTGGGAATCCGTTGCCTAGTCACCTTGTTTTACTCTCGAATTTTTCTGGACAGTTAGGGAATTCTAAGGACATCCCACTGCACATATGGGGAAAAGAACTGGCCACAAGATGAAGGTGAGAAGCCTGAGTAATCTTCAGGTATATTGTCTAGAAGATCATCTTCTTCGTTCCATTTGCTAAGATAATGGGTCTTAGGGCGCTCGCTCAATGTCAATCGGTTGTCCCTTAAAAAAAGGATCTTTGCTTATCTCGGCCACAGTATAGTTTCTAAGTCGGAGACCCAATATCCATAGAGAAAAGCATGGAGAATTGCGTGGTGCCTCTGGCCGGCCCCCAATCGAAGATCTTATCGTGACTTCTCCTGCAATACTGGTTTGACAAAACGCCGAGAAGCCCAATATGGAGACCAGCCTCCAGCTGATGAGTAAGTTAGAGGGGAGAGGAAAGACTCGTGAATGAGGATGTTATTTAGGATGAAGAGCCAGAGAGGCGCGAGAGAAGAGACGATGACGATGGCAACTACAGAGGAGGATGCAAGGCTGGCTGCGGAGGGTGTAAAGGTGGCAGAGATGGCTTCAGAGGATAACACTTAAATGATAGAAGCATCGGAGGTAGACTACAAAGAGATAGATCAGAGAGTATGAATACAATTGAGAAATCAGCAATAGAGGAATCCCAGGAAGCAGAGGAGGAGCAGGGAAAGATTAAGATGACAAAGAAGCAAAGGATGTTGTATGACTAAGCTGACAATCCTAACCAAAAGAAAAAAGATATTGCAGCTAAGCTCAAGGAGAGATCAAAGAATATACAGAAGTAAAAAGCATATAAATGAACTGCTAAAATTATACAGCAATACACAAAACAATGTGAATGAGGTAAAATACTAACATTTAATATACACTGATTCGCATTTAATGTTACCTTTTATCATCTTTTCTTCACCTTTTTTACATATTTTTATGGGGATATATATTAACATTTATATTTGATTGGGGGTCCCCAGAGATCTCAATATGATTAAATTATTGTAAATATTACATAAGTTGTATCACATTCCTTAAAGACTACGTAAGTTTTATAATCTTAATAATATTATATTTGATTTTGATTTAATAAATTGTTATTTTTAACAAAATCAATAATATTTTAAAAATAGGATTTATTTAAATTAAAGAATACTTTAATAAATTTACAATTATATTCTGCTTGAAAATAGCTATTAAATGTGGAGTTATAATTAAAGAAAAAATTAAAAAACAATAAAATGATTTCATCGATGTCTATAGGGAAATCAGAACCGATATTGATAAAGTAAAAAACAAGTCTTAATATGTTGTTGTTTGGTTCAGTTTTGTAGTAACTCGGCAATTACCTCATTTGGCTATTTACCCATTCCTTCAACCATCAAAGTCAATTAACTCACATAAGATTGGTAATTATGAAAATTACAGATATTATGTACTCTATAAATAATTGCATGTTTTAAATTAACTTAACTTAATTCATTATCTAATTAGTTGTCTCATTTAAACAAATAATTTAATTTATAAACAAAGAGAATAGTTTCTTTTCTATCACAAAATGATGAATAAAATAGTCACTATTATAACATAATCAACCAACACATAACCAAAAAGGAGTGTATATAAATCTCATATTTGACTATTTACTTATTTCTCTCTTTAATATTATATAATATAATGTATAATTTAATAGTTGTATTTGAATTTATACGAGATTCACACTCAAATTCTTACAATTAGATATACGTAATAGCACTTATAGCTTTATAAACAACCACAATCGAAATTCCCACATATTAAGATTGAAAAAGTTGACAAGTCGTTTGATTCTAATATGTCCGCATCCCCCGGACAGCTTAAATAAGTGAAGCTTAGAACAACTTAACAGCCTCAATATACGATCCATATAAGTTATAACTAACATACCTCAACAATATATGATGATTGTTTGTATAAAAAAGAGAAAAAGTATTTAAAATTAAAATTGCTATGATTAAAATTATAATTGTGAAAACTATAATGGTTCAGTTCTTGACAATTTATACTTCAAATGGGTTGACTAATAGGCATTAGTTCAATATTGACACTAACTAATGACTAATTGTAAAATGAGTGATGATATGTTAATATTATATAAACATGATAAATCACTGCTTATTAATAAATAATAAATATAAAATAAACCAAGATAAGATATGCAAACTATCTTAAACTTAACCCACTTGCAAATTGAATTCAGAAGATCATGTGTTTCGATTTTGATTCCATATATAAACACTAACTATGACATTTCAAAAGCAGACACTTAAAATGTAAACACTTTGACTTTCTCTCACTGTCAAAAACAATAAATATTTCTTACTGCCTTAGAGCATGTACTGAAACTCCTTTTGTTTTAACATAATCAGGAACTTTATAATTAACTGAAAGGGCGGCATAACGGTTTACACCAAGTATAAAAAACACAATAAAATCATGAATTATTCATTTTCTATATAATTCTCTAATTTAAAACTTATTCCACTGCTTCCTGTTAGATTTAACAATATAGCATTACTCTCTAAGAGACTTCATCCTTTAAACGAGCAAAGCAACTTTGAAAGCTGGCTAAAGTTTAGTGAGAATAAGAATGGAGAATAGATTCCTCAAAAAAATCATATAAATTAGGTAAATTAATAGAAGAAATTAACGAATAAAATGAATAATAAATAAGTAGTAATAAGAAATGAAGAGGATTTATTTGTTAATGAGTAACAGATTTGTTTATTGCAGATCACTTGCAATCATTTTGGGAAACATTAAGCCTAGTTGATGGACTAGTTTGTTTTTTTACTTTTATTAACATGATCTTTGTCTAATATGTATTTCTAAATGCAGTTATTCAAGCAATTAAGAAGATTCTGAATTTTCAATAAAGTTAATTAAACGTTGAAATGATTGCTTTTATTTATATAATTAATAATAATATTATATACTTATTATGTTTTCTGATATATTCTATTAAAGTTTTTTATGTCAGCTTTTGTCTTACTCATTAACAATTGCTAATAACTAACTTCCTTCAGTTCAGTAAACAAATCAATTCCAGGACTATTCCTTCTTGGCATTCGCATATTTGAGAAGATGGAACTGATTTAATTGAAAGACCCTTAAACTAAAGCTTATTTAATGAAATAACACTATAAAATTATTGTTTATGGCAATAGATTAACACTAGATAATGGCTCTAGATGTTGATTACATATTCTAGAAATCATTTAATTCAAGATTTTTAATTTTTAACAAGGGATTTTATGGGAAAAATTTTAGTCTTAGTAAATACTTTAATTATAATTAGATAAAATTATACTGCAATTGTATTTTAAATTCATAAGCATACAATAAAGCTAGTTTATTAAGAGTAAATAATTAAATCTTGAAGTTAAGTGTAATAATTAACTGAATAGGTAAATTATAAAGATGCCTCCAAGTCAAATTTATTCATAAGTATACTTACCATTCTGTATCAAAGTCTGTACTTTAATTGTTCCTTACTCTTTGACCAGATTTGACTGATGTATCAAATTGATTATAGAGAAAATTATATTAAAATTTACTATTTTAATTTGAATTTTTTATGGAAAAATAATTAAATACTAAATTAGTGTGTATTAAATAAAAAAACCATAAGAATTTAATGGTGGAGAAACTCTTAAAGTTATCTATATTTTTAAATATCAGCATTCTATTTTCTTAAAAATAAAAGAATAACTTAATTTGCATGAATGCAAATATCACAATAGACGAGAGGACTATAAAATAATTTAAAAACAAATCAAAAAGGCATTTCAACAGAATTTTGAAAAATTAATGCTCAATATTAAATTATTAAAGAGGAAATAATAAATAGCAATCTCTAGATATCGACTGTCATATAGAGAGATCTTATGATATTGTAGGTTCCATGAATATGTTGGTAAGATGCCATATTTTCTCATTTTGACTCTATCATAAGACTCAAGTAAGACCTTGACGATACTATTTTTTAAAGTTATGAGGTTTTGTTTTTAATCTTTCAAAACCTTTACTGGTTAAATTTGGTCGTCTAAGGAGCAATACAAGTTGAGTTATTGGACTTGCTTGGTTGAAGGAATAATAAAGGTGACCATAAGTAACTTCTTTTTTCTCAGCATCTAAATCATCATGAAAATGTACATTATAACAATAGTAATTATTATAAATCAAATGACCTTGGAAAGTGGTAATTATCAAGTTATAATAGCAAATAACTCGTTGAAGTTTTTAAGTAGACATAAATCAAAACCTGAATAATTTCACACTTAATGGATTACCACAAAATTAGGTAAGCTTTAGACAAGAACAAGTGTCCAAAATACTGGTTTCATAGAAAATGCCGCAATTTACTATAACTAATTTTAATCTGAAAAAAATCAAAATATTTTTAAATAATACTATAGACTGAGGCCAAGTTTAAAATAAAATATGACCACATCTTAAAAAATTAAAATAAAAAATATTTCTGTATTTTTAAATCTAACGAATTTGATTTTCACGATTAATATCATATGTCCACTCCCAAAACAAGGTTTTTTAGTGAAATGGCTTGTAATTTATGGATTATATTTTTTCCTTAAAATTGGCTGTATCTATTTTTTTAATTTATTGAATGTTATGATAAAGATAACCCAAATATAAATAATATTATTGTAAAGCACTGTTTTTACTCTACAATTCACTAAATTATATACACCTAAGAGATTATTAAGATCAAATGCTGATTGTAAACAAGATATCATTTCAGAAATTGATAATAATGTGGAAGTAATAGAACTTTGGTCAAAAATATCAATACTATAAAATAAAAGAACCACTTATAATGATGTATTCGGATGATTAATTATAGAATTTAAGAAGGATGAATTGAAAGAATAGAACAGGCTCAGATAGTATATGAAGCAAGAATTTAACAAAAATTCAAATATAAACAAAAACTGTAGTTTAATTACTCACAAAGATCAAAATAGACAAAATCGTTTTTTATCAGGATATTGATAAGAAAGTTAAAACCTTTAAAGTGCCTTAAGAGTAAACAAATACTGGCATAAACTCACTTATAATAGTAGTAAATACTTAATTCCTGGAAGGAATTGTCTAACTAGAGACAAAGCGCGATTTTTCTACTTAAACTAATTTAAACTTACTAATAAATGCAGTTAAATGAGGCTATACTTAAATTAAGATAACATTATTATGAATATCTAGCTCATAAGATTATTTAGTACACCGATTAAAAAGAGGAGAGAATAATCATTCATATTAATAAGCAATATGTCGATGCAACATGACATCTTAAGTGAAAACAACACTTATAGAAGACGCTATGCTAGTATGGATTTTGTAACTAAGTAAAGTCTACAAAGTAAAAGCAAGAATATTAAGTATTATGATGTCACAGATATTTCAATCAGCAAACTGGTAGCAATTGTGGTCTATACAGCTGTTAATAATGAATGAAAAATAATCTATGTTGTTATTCTGAGGAATGTTAGATATTATAAATAATACCATAAAAGCATAGCCACCAAACATCAGAAATCAGCTAGAACAGACATCCAAATAAAATTTAAGGCACTAAAGAGAAGCATCTACATGCTAAAATATTTTTATCTAACAAGTAACATTTTAATAAACTACTATATTTAAATGTTCAATCTACAATAAGTGGAGTAAAATAAATATCAATCCATCAACTTTTAACACGATTCCTAATTTAACTATAAAAAAGCTGTTTATTATACTGTTACACAGTCACTATAAGATCATCGCGGTTTTAATTTTGTTGAAGTAAGTGTATTTCAATCTAAAAATTTGAAAATGACTCCTTAATTCATGCTAAATGCACCAGTGGTATGGGAAAGAACCCTGAAAAATAAACTCTTAATAAATAAAGTGATAATGGAAACATAGCAATAAGTAAGAATTGCAAAAGAAATAAACTGCAGAGTCGAATAAATTATTCATCATTTACTAATATATGAGCTAACACTAAATCTTTCTTAAACAGAGAGTCAAAGATTAATGAATAAATAGCTTTTAGACAATTAAAATAAAGAATAATATAATAATAACACTTGATAGTGTTTAGTTTATACTAATTATTTATTACATTTTTCAACGAATAAGCTATTGTATACACTTTAAAGAAGATCAAATTATCATAAAACCTTTAATAATTAAATATAACATAAAGATTAATAATTAATTATAACCTAAAGAAAAAATCGATAAAATAGAGTGAAATATAATCAAGTTTACTTTAATAGAATTAATTGAAAACTGAAAAGATTTATAAGTAAAATTAATTTTCCAATAACACTTGATAATTATAAATATTTATTTAATCCATAATATGTTTTCATTTATATTCAACTCAATTTAGAGATGGTTGTAATTTTCACTATTGCCTTACTTAATTTCAAAATCTAACATTGAGTATTATTCTTTTATGAATATAATTATTTAATTACTGAATTATTTCTTATAATCGCCTGAAGATTTGAAAATCTTCATGTAAAAGCAAACATTAATAAATCCCATAAAATACTAAGTCTCTTCTACAGTAATATTTGCAGAGAGTTTAAATACAATAGATGAATCAAAATAGAAATTCAGTGAGCATGATAGTCCTCAGTTCTCTTAAAAGCAATTATTATATGCTTAATTCAATACTTATAAAACAAAGCAACTCAATATTACCAAACAATAAGAATCTTCAAAGATAAGGCAAATTAAGCCACTAGAGATTGGATAGGACTAGGGAATCTCTAAGCTGATCTATTAACTATTGACTGAAACTATCCACCCAAAAATACTAATGTAGCCAATAAATGTAGCAAAGGAAAATCCTATACAGGCATGTACCATGAGCAAATGCAAATGAATATAATCAACAACACATGATAAAAATTAAGCAGTGCCAGCAACAAAAATAACAACAGTAAATTAAATGGTTGGTAAAGGTAGATGTAGACAATACCAAAAATCAGTCTATATATAAAAAAATATGTAAATCAGAATAAATCTAAAACTTCTTACAATAAGTATAGTAGTGGAGAGTATGATGAGAAGCGGGGTAATAAAATAAAGCCAATAAATAAAAATAATAACGATAATAACATTAACACAATGCTATTATAAATTTGTGGTTGTTAATTAATAAGTTATAAATTTATCTAGAATTATATGAATTAATCACAGTTATTTATAAAAATTTAAAACAAAACTTTTAATTTTCAAGCTCAAATGTTAAGATTTATTAATGTAAAGATTACTTTCTAAGAGATGCTTGGACTTTTAAAAACAATTTAAGTGTCTTATTATGATAAAACAATATTTATCATGATCAATAATGTTTAAAACTATATATACTAAAAAATGAGGAACAATTTAATAGATTAAGTGTGTGTTTAATGATTAAAATCAAATAAATTTAATATATCACTATTTAATACTAAAATCAAACCATAAATCTTAGTCGTGTCGTAGACTTATCTGAGTGAGTTGACGTGGCAAATTCCGTGAAGTGGCAGTCATAAAGTAGAAAACTCCGAAAAATTAATCTCGCTATCACCTGGTCTTCTCCTAAAATCAAGATTTCAACCAGTTATAACCCGGGGACAGAGCTCGTAGAAATTCAACCAGAGTGTCAGAAGTTGGAGAAAAACGCTTACCGGTCCCACCGCTGCTGGGAAACGTAATCCCTGTCCTTTCGCTGTGGTAGCTTCAGTACCCTAACCCGGTGTGGGAGAAAAATCCTTATTGCTTGCTTCAATGGTTTTCGTCTTCTCACTTTTAGAGGCAGAGCGTACCTCTATCCTGCTCCCTATTACCTAGGAAACTGAACTCAAGCCAGTT
>ARYC01002893.1:0-20695 GCA_000711775.1 Oxytricha trifallax | reverse complement strand
TGAATCTAAACCATTTCCCTCTACAAATCTTTTGAATAAAAGGATTACTAGATCCAAGAACGTACACGTCGTCTGAATAATTGAACAAGAAGAGTTATAAGTGAAGTTAATTTAAATAGCGTACATTGCATTTAATTAATTCTTTTAAAAAAATTTAAGTCAAACAAAAACAGAGATTATATCTATCTTGTGCATGATTTCTAGTCAATTTTATTAGTTATTGTCTTAATGGGGTTATTAAAGTGGAATACCATCCTCATTGATGATGCCTGCTTGATGCAGCTGCATGACTAAGTTCTTGTAATCTGCTAGCTCATCCACTTACTCCTGGAGTGTCATTATCTTCTGGCGCACTCTTTTATTTTGTTCTAAGTATTTTTGCTTGCTCTAATTCAATAGTGACTCCTCCCCTTTAACTTCTTCAATATCTCTCTATCTTCTCTTTCTCTGTGAGGTTTCCTTAAGTAGAAAAGCTGATCTTCCTCTTTGCTCTAAAAGTACGATCAAAACAAAAAGGCTTACAACTAAATTAGAGGGAGTTGTTTAGGGCTTATGCAAATTCTGGTCTCATATTTACAAGAAGATTCTAGCTTTTATTCATTTTATCGAGCCTTTATTGTTTCGCTTGGTGATCCATATCACTGATTCCATTTCTGTCAATGGTCATTAGGACATCACAGATCCATCTCTTGTCGAGATGGATCCAATCGCATTAGTCTGACAAAAACTAGAGCATATCTTGTCAATTCTCTGCAAACTTTAGGAAATCATCAGCGCTAAGTCCTTCGATTTGGGGTACAGCAGTAACGATAACTTTAGTCCTCTTCAAATACTAAAGTTTGTTATTAAAGTTTGTTAAAAATTAGATTCTTACGTATTTTTCTCCGTTTATTATGCTTTTCAAAAAGTAAATATTTGTGCAAGTCAACTTGGGAAGATAAGCATGGCAATCCTGGGTGAGAAAATCGTAAAGCTCTTTCTTAGAGCCTACCTTTTAGCGAATTTGATGAACATTCACTTAGGCAATATTCATATTATGGTCCATGAGATAATTTGTTGTCAATTATCTTAAGTTTTATTATTTAATTATAAATTACAAATAAATTTAATCTTATTATTAATTAAATAGGGGAACCTAGGTAAATAGAAGAATATTTCTCTGTCAAACATAATTCTCTATAGAGAAATCCTTTGCCACTCATCATAAAACCTAAAGGGAAGAAATGAAAAAACTAAAATCTGTAACATCAAAGATATCAGATTACTTTCAGCGCAAGCGTGGGCCCACTAACCACCTATGAAAGTCTCTCATCATCAAGCGAAAGCGATTAAGAAATTGTGGATGCCGGTCAAGAGCTTCATTAATACTTCACTTTGACATTGTTAGAGATTGGAGATTTAGGCCCTTAACCCATAAAAGTCTTTCAGTTATGGTAGCAAGATCTGTCTTCATTAGACCATCGAGTCAAAGCCTTGACCTTAGACCATAATGAACAGCAGGTATTTTAAGATCCTAGGAGATAGTCCTCTCGCGATCTAAATAATTCAAATGAATAATAAAGTCTTTCGTCAGATTAAATTTCAGAAAGTGTCCTTAGAGCCTTAATTTTATTTAAGAAGAGAAGGGGCATGAATTCTTTGAATGCTACTTAACTTTTGGAGAAATTTCTAAACAGAGATTAGCATCGTGAGGATGTTTGTGTCGAACTTGAGAGTATTTTGAAAAAGAATTCCACATTTTAAATAAACATGGTTCTTCTTCGGAGGCAAGTAGAAGTTCTATTAATCATTCAAAAAGTACTTAAGTTTAACAAATAAATCAGCAAAGTTTAAATTAGAATATTCATCAACTAGCCACTAGCTATGGAGTGCCAATTTCAACACTTACGAAACGTTATAACATGAGCTACATGAAAGTAAAAAATATCATCAAAGAGTATGACGATTAAATTGATTATTAGTAAAGTTGTCAAAGAATATAGTATAGCAAATTTACTTACAATGTTTAATTTTTTGATGAAAGAATTGTGAGTGGAGATAGTTAGCTGAGTTGTTAATGGTTACAAAGTGAGATAGAGTCTCATTTAGGTATTATAATATCATTGTCTACTTTGAGGAGATATTTGAAGTAAAATAAGAAGCTGAATTATAAAAAAGGTACTATCTAAGCAATAGGGTGAATATGATGAAGTCAAAGATTGAGAGATAAAAGGCTGCATATTACTTTCTAAAAAATCTTACAGAGGATAAGGTAATAATCAATATTGATGAAAGTTTACTCAGATTCAGCCAAAACCATACAAAAAGATGGGCAAAGAAGGGTGTGCTTAATCACACTACTTCTTCAATAAGATTGAATGATATAAGCATTATTGTTGGTCTTAGCAGTAATAACAAGGCTTATTTTTCAGTAAATTCAGGTAGAACTCACAGCAAAACAGTTCTCTATTTCATTCTAAACCTCGTGGCTAAACTGTCAAAAGAGGACCCTCAATGGAGAAATAATCATATTTTTATGATTGACAATGCATCTTACCATAGAAGTGGTTACTTACTGAGTAAGCTTAAAGAGCATAGGATTCTTGTTATGTTTCTGGGCCCTTATCACTTTATGTTAGCTCCTATCGAGCGGTTTTTCGCTTAAGTGAAGAGAAAAAATTTATTAATAAGTGTCAAAGAAGCTTTTGGAAAGCAAAAGAAGATGATTACAAAGGAAGGTAGAAAGATTTACATTTAGGAATTAGTTATAGTAGAATTATGCTAAGCTATATTAACTAGAAACGTAGACTGGGCATCTTCTTGCTTTCACAAGTGTGTTATTAGAGCCCTTGATGACATTGCACTTAAAGATGTATGAAGAGGTACTAATAAAATTATGATGAAAAAAAGAACTTAAGTCATTGAAGTTGTTATAATTATAGGAAGTTTATCTAATTAATTGATCAAAATAAAGTCCTAACTACTTTCTTCTTTTTTGGATTTGGTAACGTAAACTAATATAAATCTCACACAAGTTTGATTTTACTAATACTTTGTATTTAAAATGACTATTGGTTCTTGTTACATACTTACTAACAAGGTTTGGAATAATTAATCAAAGTAATTATAAATAAATTTTTTTGAGCTTAACTTTTATTGATGTAGAAATTAAAATAGTGCTAAGAAGTTCATTTTGACAACATAAATTTTAACAGTTGAGTAGGAGTCCAAAATTACAATCTTAGAAGCATAACATGCGAGAAATTTATAAAAATCACTTTGATAATAAAAATAAATAAGATTTTTCTAACCATTAACAAGAGGTAAACACAAGCAAAAATTTTAATGAAAATTTTGAATAAGTAATAGTAAAAAAATAAAAAATTCTTAGAATTAAATGAGTTGTCAAGTAAGTAATATTATTTTTACAAAATAAGAATATAAAAGTAAAATAAAACAACGATGTTTGCATTAGATTGATATAAGATGATAGATTTAGAAATAATTCTTAAGAGTATAGAATTAAAGAATCTATTGGTAAGTAAAATAATATGACAACCCCTAAATTTTTTTAAAACTCAATGTAAAATGTATTAATACAATACTACTAAAACCGCACAGCTGTGCGGTTTATATAATTTTAAACCCATAAATAAAACGAATAGAAAAAATAGTTTATATAAAACCATCAATTATGTTTATTTTCAAATAAATATAAGAACCGCACAGCTGTGCGGTTTATTATATAAGTTTAAAGCAAATGCAATTCTTTTATTTTATGAAAATTAAATAATCATAAATAAGATTTTTTTATTATTCAAACCACACAGCTGTGCGGTTTTTTATGAATAAAAAGCTTTTTTGTAATTAAATTTTTATATTGACAATTTAAAATTGAGAATTTAACTGTAACTATTTTATTAACAATATATACTATATAATTGTTTTTAAATTATTATCTGATTATAAGTTTAGAGATAAATTACAAAAGCCTATTTTTTAATATTAATGCTTTTTATAAAACTATTTGAAATAGATCCAAATTTCTCTTTAATCAATGAATAATTGACTATATTTATTTATAATATTTATATTTTTAGATAGTTTGAAATTTCTTATTGATTCTTTGGTCTATGAGTTTATTATTTTTGTTGATGACTTCTTAAATTAACCATAGATTCCAGTTTAATTATATATCAATTCATATAATGAAGTATAATTTACTTATAATAAAGTATTAAGTTCGGTTAATATTTATTATGTTTAAAACTAACTAACTAAAAAATTAATCTTTGGATGAAAGGATAAAGTAAGTAAAATTTATAAAATTGATTATTTCTAATAACTAACTTATAACAATACAATTATTAAAAGTAAGTAAAATATTAAGTAAAATTTTTCTATTACTATCAAAAATTTCATTTAGTCTCTTATAAAAAATTAAAATAAACTAAACATTTGCTCTATATTTTGGTTTGCCTTTAAATAACGATATAGTCTATAGGTTTATAATAAATTAAATCAATCAATCAATAATTCAACTTGCATTTTCTTTTATTGAACTTTAATGGGGAGAATTAAAAACTAGTTAATAATACCAGCTGGAGATCACAATTTAGTACCTTGTGGAAGAATTTTATACAGATGTATTTATTGCATAAACGTGAAAGCTTAGGATATTGATATTTGCGGAAGAAAAATTAAGCAGCATATAATCGGATGCCACTACAAAATCTTAAAGGCAAAGGGGATTCATTAAAACTTTTAGCTTTAATTGAAAAGGGACATGTTAGACACTTAAAGGAAATGCCAAGAACTCGAAAAAAGAACAATTAGGACTAAAGGTGTTTACAAACCAAAAAATACTTAGAAATAAGTTAACACAATATAAAATAACTCAGAATTTGACAATGAAATGGAAGAGTAGAATGAAGATGATATAGAAAATTAAGAATTAAAAAACTAAAAATTATCATTCAGTAGTTCATGGAATAGAGTGAAGTCTAATTAACTAAAAGCATTTGTAATAGTGACAATCTTAGCAATAATCAACTTTATTAAACAGTTTGATTTAAAAACAAATTATCAATCACCTAATTAACTATTCAAAAATAATAAGTGAATCATAAAAAACAAAAAGTATAATTACACAATACACTAGTTTAGATAAAAAAGATGTTAAGAAGTACAACTATATTAAAAAATCAGCAAAGCAAGAAATTTAATCTATTGAATTTACAGACAATAACATACAAAATAAAATTAAAGAAATTTAATTGAAATACTTAAACGACTTACCAACTTAGCAATACTTGATGAATGAATTTCAATAAAAAACATTTCTATTTCTAATCTAAACTTTCGAAAACTATTACAAAACTTTTAATGAAGATCTTATAATAAACCAAAGTAATTTAAATTCGAAACTAATTAACAGCACCATAGTTGACTTCAAAATTATTTAATAAGAAAGAAATAGATAAAATGAATTATAAAATTACATTCATAAGCAATTTGTGGCATCAATGAAAGAAAAAAAAAGCAGATTCATCTATAAAGAATTTAAATATCAAGACCCCACCAATAAAAATTAACGTAGATGTTTTTGAGAAGAATGCATTAAAAGTTATTGGTGATATTCAATTACAATTAAGAGGGAAAAGGTTTGGGGCCTTAGAATGTGATTATCCTTGGGGAATTGATTTCTCAACTAAAGATGGCAAAAAGTTTTTAAATTATCAAACTTAAAGTATTCAAAACTTATTTAATCTAGAAATAGAACATCTATAAGATAACGGCTACTTATTCATGTGGACTGTGGCTTAAAAACTAATTGATGCAACTGCATTTATGTTAGCAAAAGGATATAGGTAAAACTTTCTTAACATTTACTTAATTTTTATAATAGGGTTGTGGATTCAGTTGTTTGGATCAAGGAAGGGAAAAAATCTGAATACAAGAATAGAATGGGTTTTCACTTAAGACATAACAAGGAAATTTGTTTAGTAGGACTAAAAGGAACACCTCCTGAGGGAATATAGCCCTTCACTGCAACTGATATTATCAAATCAATACCGGGTAAAAACTCAGAGAAACCAAGATAAATAAAAGATATAATTAAAACTTTAATGCCAAACGAATATTATTGTGAAGTATTTGCGAGAGATAACAATGCCTGTGAAGAATTCGTTTCGATAGGAAATGAACTGACTAATCAAGATTGAAATATTCATTAATTTATTTTAAATTCTTTATTTTATTAAAAAATTTTACCTTATTAATTTCTTTTATATATATATATATATATATATATATATATATATGAAATTTTAGTGCTGAAATCAAGTCATTGTTGTGGCATTGCAACTCATACAAAGTTCAGGTTGGTACTGGTTCGAATTAAATTTTCAACTAAATTGTAACTTTTACATTAAAATCTCATTAGCTTAAAACAATGTAGTAATTAGCTTTTTGGACTATTAAATTCGCACCAATTAAAATTAAGCGAATTAAGTACCAGTACTAACTAAATTAAAACAAATATAGTACTAATTTAATGGAACTAAGTTGATAAAAATGGAGTTCCATCTCTGAAGTTTGTTACAGCTTTTACAAACTTTCTCCACGTATCTATACAGGGTTGACCTTCTATAAGATGGTTACATTTAATAGAAAAATTATAAATTATAGGATCCAGAAGTCTAAAAATTATAATTTGAATTTCATTGATATGAAGAGGAAAAAATATGGAATCAATAAGTGTTACATTGAAAACGGTTAGGGCAAAAGAAATGATTTCAAGATTCAGAAGTAAGGAAGATTCCTATCGATAACTCACTCAACTTGGTAAATATTCATCGTATTATTTAAACGAATTCTCTAATTTGTCTATTTCTTCATACTATGGAAGGTACAAAAATATCATTCTTAAATGCTATACTCTGTGATGAGGAGAAAACTTTTATAAACTCAGAGATTAAGTGGATTGAAATACCAAACTACCCAGATATCTCTGTAACAAATCTATATGAAAGAAGAAGAATTGGTAGTTTACCTTCCTACTAAAAGAAACAACTTTTTAACAGGCTTCCAGAAAACGTTTATTCTTTGGTTTTCTTGGCACTTTGAGAGAAAGTTATCTCAAAGATATCATAGATAAAGATCAAAAGAAACGCTGCTCCATTACTCCCGAAGATTAAAAAAATCAAGACATACTAGCAAGCGATTCATGGCAAGAGGACTTAAGAAGTATCTTATCTCTCTAGTAGGCTCTAGCATATAACTTGGCAGGGAAACTTGGAACTGGTATATTTTTAATTAAATAAATGCAGAAGATTAGTGAGAAAGAAAGACTCAAACTATTCTTTAAGTGAGCAAGAGACTTTATAAAGAAATGTAAAAACATGATAAAATAAAATTAAAATAAAATGCTGGTGTTTGTTTTATAAGAAGAAACGTGGGTCCTTGTTAAGCACCAGATGAAGAAAAGAAAGAACATTCGAATCCATATAAAAGTTCGTTTTAATATGTGAAATTAATCATTTGTTTAAGTCTAAAACCTATTTATAAACTTTCATTCTTCCTCTATTGCACAAACTGTTTTCTTATCTTTTCTCATTTTCTTTCAGCTTCTTTAAATCAAGTCAACTGTATCAATAGAAAAGTGATACATTAGATGACACAACAAAAGTTTCTTGTATTGATTTTTTTATATAACTCCACTAGAATTTTATTCAATTAAATTGTGAGCTATAAGGAACATTTTATGCATGGGTTATGTTTAACGTTTCATAAGCTTTCTTAGACTAATTAAATTTATGAACTGAGAGGTTATAAAAAAAGAGAATGATCTGTTGATCATTTTATTTATCTCTCAGGTGTAAAACTCTATATACAGCCTCGTATAATAGAGCGAGGATGAATAAACTAGCATTCTAAGCCTGAATCTTCACTGAAATCAGCTAAAATAACGTGAGTGACAACCTTTACTTTTTAGTCATAATGCTCTATGTTATCATACTTCTTGTACCATGACTTATTAATAAAGGAGTTGAATGTAAACACTGCTTCATCTGCATGTATGAACTTGATGTTATTATCAATAGCTCACTGCATTTAATCAAATATATATATATATAGTTTAAATTATTACGATAAAATGGCACTTCAAAATCAATCACTCTCTTCATTCTGTTGACAGTGTTGAAAGTAATACCATTTCTTCTATTGAAAGATAGAATGTCATTAAACTTGCTAAAATATATCAGCTCGCTGTCATGTGGAAAGTATGCTTAGCACTTCAAAGTTTGAGATTCGCAGAGGTATTTAATATGCTACTAGAGCATTTTTATTATCTTGCAGGATGAGATTTAGTACCAGTATTGAAATGCTTAACTCCTAACAAGCAGTGATACCTAAAGGTTTAGGTACTCTTAATAAATAGCTTTGAGATTTGCTGCATCATTCATAACTAATATAAGTTAGTCTATATTAAAACTCGCACCATACCTAAGCTTAAGCACTAAATCTTATTTTTTCTCATCATAAATAGACCCTAAAAATCTCTAATTTCTATTTCTCATTTAAAAATTGGTAACTTTTCTTTACAAACCTCAACTTAAACCCCAACTATACCCTACAAATCAAATCATTAAAACATCTAATTTTCTGCATTCAAAAAAATTATCTTTTATAATTTTATAAAATATAGTAATTTAAGAATTATTTATTCATTATTTTCACATATTGTTTAAGTTTAAATTGAAATTAATTCAATTTAATTTTATACTTTCCTGATCTTAATTTAAATTTATTCATCATTGATTTTTAATATATTTTAATTAAAAAAATTAAATTTCTTATACTTAAATTAAAGATTCAAAATAATGATATCATAAATATTCAAATTGATACATAGTTTTAGAATGAATCTCGAATATATCAATTGATAAAAAATTTAATAAATAAGCTTATCAAAAAAGGTGGAGAAAAATTTAATAAATTAATAAAATATAGACTTATAAAGAGTCATTTTACTCTAAATTAAAATAAATGGATATAGGAAAGCAATACTATGAAAAATATAAAGATAAAAAATAAGACATTAATTAGATAAATATTCATTAGTTATAATTTAATATAAATAAATTGAGATATTTGGAAGGCAAAATCAAAATCAAAATTTAAGATAGATAAATTTTCAACAATATATTTAAAAAATGGCAAAACTTTCAATTGAAAAGAATTATTTTAAATGTTAAAATGAAAGCAAGGCTACCGATGAATAACAATTTTATACTATGTATTTAATTTAGTTGATTCATGATTTTTATTTTATTATTTACGAATAATCCATATAATGAATTATGATATAAATTTTAAGACTCACTAAATTTTTCTCTTTTTACTTATTCTAATTGTAAATCCATTTCAATAGAGATTTCTAATATATTTACTATTATTTGATTTTAATTTAATCGTTATTATGCAGCGAGTTGTTTAAAATGTACCATCCCAACACCACTTGTGGGACCCATTAAATACCCCGTTTTTTATGGCACGTGGAGTGAGAAACATTTTATTCGTGTAAAATCCTGTTCAGGGAGCTATACGCCCTTTAATTTATAGTATCAACTCACTCATTTTGTCCTTGGTCTCCATTCTCAATCACGATTTGTTCAAACAAGTAAAAAATAATGGCGTATTTGTTATCAGTGTCCTCTTATTAATAGTATCTTATGGTCTAAAGGTAGACTACTAGATGTTTTGAATCCTTTAATACTTTCAAAAGGTGTTGATATAGTACTTTTTAATGCAAAACCTAAAAATTCTTTACAAATTATAATAAATCTTTTTAATTAAAACCAATTTAAGCCAAATTCCTTAAATTAATATGAATTTTGTTAAACAATTATCTAATGATATTTCTACAGTTATCAACTGCTCTTCTATATTTTCATTTCTACATTTTCTTATAAATTAATTTCTTTTTTTATAACTATTTCCTGACCGAGCATTCATTGCTTATTAAACTATCGAGAAAGTTCGATTTAATTTAAGATTCAATTTCCCAACTATTTTATTTTTTAATTAATTCTATATTTATAGTTTATCGTAGAATACTCATTGTCGGCTGATGATAACCTTATAATTAAGTTATTATATTAATTTTGAACATCTATGCCTTCTTTCTTCAAAGATGAATAGATTTTATGATTATACATAGGAAGGGCTATTTAATGCATAGAAGCTTTATATAATTGTGATAAATGAATATATTAATTGGAATGAAGTTCATTACACAATGGGCTATAAGAGAGAGCTCTATCTTAATAATGTAAGGGATTCTTCACTTTTATGTTTATTAATTATTTAAGGAGTAAAATGGTATTATTTATATATATATAGAGAATAACTTAGCACACTCATTGAGAGCAGTCGATCATGACAAGAGAAAATTTTCTAAAACCTCCATCATAGTTGAGTCTCTAAATAAGCACATTATAGTTCTTTCTCAAACCACTCATACTGAGTATAATTCTCATTATAGTTAAATAAATATTTATTTCAATTTATAAAATTATTATCTTAAAAAAGAAATAAAAAAAAGAAAATTGGCAATTGCAGAAATTAATTATTAATTCAATAAAAATACATATAAATTCAACTGAAAAGATCAATCATATAAATTGCATTGTGATAAATATAAATATACATAAAGATTTAAATAAAAACAATTTTTAAAGTATCTAATCACAACTATGATTAAGAGCGACTTCAAGCGTTCAAGGAACTTACCCTGTTTTATTTGGCATCTCAAATCTCAAAGATACTAAGTAGAATTATACTTTGAAGGAATTAAATAAAAGCGATAATTTATTATAGTATTGTTTACAAAATCAAAAAGAAATAGACTGCAAAGAATGGCTAAGTCAAGACTATTAGCATCCACTTTTTAAATGATAAATATATTGATATATGCACCAACCCAGACTTTAAGATTTTTGAATATATAAAGTCAAACGAAGACTAAGCAAAAAGAATGGTCGAAGTAAAAGTTTTCAATAAGATCTAAGCCTCCACATTTTAAATTTAAAGCAAAACGAAAAAGCTACACTATTATATATAATCAAGAATTTAAAATTAAAATATAGACATTCTCCCAATTTTATATAAAACTCATCAGAGGCTAAAAATTGCACTTCTTCGGTAAGAACATAAAAGTTTAAATATTATAAGAGAAGGAATTTAATTCACCGCCACCCAACAGACATATCAACAAAATCCTTCCAAAAGAATTTTTATTAATAGTTCAAGACCAGACCAGAGAACTAACTACCCTAGCAAAGTATTTGTATTAATGAAGATCGCAGGTACTTAAAATCGTTAACACTTAAATATCAATTTTTAAAAGATTTCACAAATCCTTCTAAACATTTACAACAATAAGATGAGATAATATCAATAGAATTATTAGATAAATACTCAGAACCTCAAACTATAAAAGTTGATAATACCGTAAAAATTTTAAGTATTCGACATTTACTCATCTTGATTGCAATTTTCAAAAAGAAAAGTCTTAGTTCGGTTTTTTTTAAATTCTGACCAGACCTATAATCATAAACTCAGCTACAAAGAAGACTTCCCATATTTCATTTGACAATATCCATACAAATTTCTACTCCTTTTGGTGCTTTCTGAATATAACAATGAAATGAAAAATTTACTAAGTAGGATTTTTAAAGATTAGCACTCTATTCAACTGTCTGCTCAATAATACGCAAATATCCAAAATATTATGTAACAATTGGATCATATGTAGGCACCGTCTCTAAAAATTAAACTTAGAAATTCAGTTTTGCTAATATTCAGATTTTTACAAATTTTGGATTTAATTTCGAAATTGATTGCCTAATGAAGAGAAGAGAAGTGAAGTGAAGAAAAGATTAAGGCAAAGATGAAATAATAGAGAAATTCCTTACGAGAGCTCTCTTAAAAACTAATATTGTAGAATACATTTGAATTTTGGAAAATTAATTTTAATTAAATTAATTATAAATCAAAATCTTGGCAGTTAAAGTTGGCCAATTTAAACGATCTTGGGCTCATTCGATAGATAATTCAAATTAAGCTGGACTTTGTTATTGGCGGTACTATTTTATCGCATCCCTGGAGCGAGATAACTTCACTTTAATTAAATGCCTTTAAATTCAATAATTTATACCCCAACATTAAAGTGAAGTTATCTCGCTCCAGGGATGCGATAAAATAGTACCGCCAATAACAAAGTCCAGCTTAATTTGAATTATCTATCGAATGAGCCCAAGATCGTTTAAATTGGCCAACTTTAACTGCCACGATTTTGATTTATATTTATTTTAATTAAAATTAATTTTCCAAATTCAAATGTATTTCTACAATATTAGAAAGAAAATAAAACAAAGACAAAGACTGAATAAAAAAGATTGATCACAAAAATTGAGTGTAAAGGCTTGATTCTTATAATATATATATATATATATATATATTTTTTTGCTTATTTTTTATCTGGAATGCCAAAAGCTTCTGTTGTGTAAGTATCATTATTAATATGAGTTAATAAATAAACATTTATTATCAGTTTGCACTAACAATAAATAATCATTAAAAAATATTTTTCCTAACAATAATCTGTCTGTTAAAGAATTTTTCTGACAGAAATAATTTTTGCATGATTATTCTTCTAAAATAAATTAAGAAATAAATATAAATGGTTATCTGTATTCAACAACAAAAATAACTGAAGATAAACTAGAATTTAAACTAAAAATGCTTTATTTTAAACAACAAATGTATTCATAATAAATATTTGAGAAAATAAAAGAAATTAGATTTATTATATATATATATATATAATTAGTTTTACTAATATGGCGAAAACTTATCTCAAAAATTTTTCATCCTCCATGTTCCTATTAAAATATCACCATTTGCATATTTGTATACTCTTTGACCATGTTCTCTGTGCCTCTGCTGAAACTTTATCGTTCTCACTAATGCATTTCCCAGACGCAACCCATGTAAAAATAAATAATTTGATACATTTTTTGTAAATTATATTTTTATTGAATGAACAGCATCTTCGTCATTTTCATTTTGTTTACTATAATTAATTATTTATCAATTTTTCAATTAAACCAAAAGCTAACATAATAAAACCATAGTTTTTACCTTAACATTTCTTCCTTTTAAAAAAGTCTTTTGACTACGTTTGTCGATCCCAATAAATCTTACAATAATTGAAATGGTTTAAAAGGAGTAAGCATTAAACCAAATATTGAAGTAGTTAATCATAAAAGTTTTTCTATTTGCGCATAATATAACAGTTGCTTAGCATAGTCAATATTAATTTTCGTTTCCTATATCAACTTAAGCAAGAAATCTAAATATTTCTCATAATATATAGCGCCTTCGTTTTGCATATTGACCAATTTTCATTCTTAAGCGTTCTGAAGGCATTCTTTCTATAGAAAGTTAAAATTAGTGTAAAAGGTAATTCAGAAAGATGCTGTTATCTTTTGCAGATCATGTAGCTCTGAGATTACCTCTTATAGGATTGACCCTCACTGTTTCTATCAACAATCGAAGAAATCATAGATAGAGTGCATTCATTTTGTCAAAATTTACAAGGTATTTACCGATCTTGTAGGTGATATTTTATATACAGAGTCTAGAAACATTTTGATAATCTTTTCTCAAGTGCAAATAGCCATACTTTATTACAATTAAACGGGAAGGATTAAACTGGAAAATTCTAGAATATTACCTTAAAAGAGAAATAGACAATTTAATCTAGATATGTGAACTTTTCAGGGAAAGGAAGAGTAAATAATATTATTTCGGTCGATGCAAAACTGATTTGGACAGCATATAACAACTTATTGTATATATTAAAATATTCTTAATTAATGAAGTAAATTTTCCATTAATTATTAAATAACTTAAGATCATATACAACAATTAAATTGATAAATCAAATGAAAGACAAAATCATTCGAGAAATGCAAAAAAAAGAATTTAAAGAATTAAATAAGAAAATTGTTTAAACATTTCATAAAATTTTTTAACAAATGTCATTTCATATTTACATACATAAAATTACTTATTAAATTTGTAGGTTATTATCGAATTTAATTAAATGTTATAACGATGATCTGATAAACTGAATATCTTCTATAATTCTGCATGATCTACTTAAAGTTAATTAGTATTAGATAATATATTCAAATTCTAATTATAAAATATTTTGCAGTCAATTTAGTCGTACCCAATTCTGGTGAAAATTGTTCAATTCACAGTTATTAATGTATCTCGCAAGCGAGTTCTCTTTTAAGTAAAAATTTAGTTGCTGTGATTTGAAGTCTATTACCGATCCGAGGCCAAGCTTTAACATTTCGAGATATTTATGCAATATTTTATTAAAAATAGAAATTAAAAACAACTATATTAATGAGAAATAGAATAATTTTAAATACAAATTAAAACGGAAAATACCGAACAGCCTATTCATCTTTTTACATCAGCATAAATATATTTAAGCTATATCTGCTATTTTCTGAAGTCTCTGTCAATCATAAACACTGGCCTATCTTATTGTAGTAAGAGTATTTAAAAGTAAAAAGATATATAAACTGGATTTTCATATATTTTATGAATATTCAACCGCTCCGTCTTCAGCTTGTAATGCTTTCATTTTTAATTTAATTATTTTTAAGATTTATTGATTTACTATTATCAATTATGATTATTTTCTTTAGCTTCATAAGTTATTTAGTATTACTTTTAATTTTTATCTCCATTAAAATTATTTAATAGTTTTTTTATTATTTTTTCACTCTTAGTAGGTTGCTGTTTGATTCTCAACTCAAAGAATTAAGAAAACCCTTACACTTTTAAAAATCTAGATTATTAGCATTTTTTACACATTTATGAGGATTTTTTTAATATTTTACTCACATACATTATTGCAATTTATATAGTATTGCTTACTTTAGGTCTAGAAAATGTAAAATAAGATGTTTTAATGAAAATTAATTAAAATAAATTCGATTTGAGGATTTATAAAAATATAAAAAGCTCTTTGGAAAGAATAAAGTAGAGAATGTTTTTAATCAAATTTAAAATAAGTGTTTCAAGAGATTTGTGATGTGCCTGGAGATGTTTTATAAATGATATGAATGAGTTAGTCGTGCAATTTAATGGGCTTATATTATAATGCTGATACAATTTTCTTATCAATATAAGTTATCCTAAGTTATGCATTTGCTCCCATTTTCATTATAGCAATTAGTCAATATTTTTTGAATTTGAAGAAAAAGATATATTAATCAACAGTTTAATTACAATTTGATCTATCAAGAATTTATTTCCTTAGAGGATGAATGGTTTGTCTTTCACTCGATTTGATTCCTGCAACATGCGATTACTTTTATAGAGTAAAATGTTGAAACACTTCATATAGTCTCCTCCATTATTATTGCTTTTAAGGTCATGCCATCTTCATAATCTGCTATTATCTTGACTTTTGGATTTACATATTTCTCACTTTAAACAAGTTAGTTGAAATACTCTCACTCCAATAACTTATTAGTTGCCAAATCAAATTATAGGCAGCTTTCTGATCATTCCCACTTTCCAGGGCAGTTTATCTTTCGTTGCTGCTATTGAATGACTTCCACTCGACAAGCATCAATCGTTAGGAGTAAAAACATAACTATTTTGATAGGAGTCATCAAAAACAAATCTTCAACATAGAAGGTTCCAAATTGATTTGCATTTGAACTCTTTCTACGACTCCACGTTTCATTGGTTTCATCAAAGTGAATTTTTGATGGTATTCGATTAGGCTCATTTGCTGATGATTGAGATGCTTGAAAGTATGAACGAGAATGGAAATCTCGGAGGTCCCGGAGGTCTCGGAGGTCTCGTTGATTTTATAGTATAAATTTGAGATTGTTAATGTTGCTTAGAAAGTGGTCGAGTGAGTGGAAATGCATATAAGCACTGATTAAAGTCAAAGCGAAATAGCAAATGTTAATAAGTCTCTATACTTTGAATTTTCAGAACTTCCCTATAGTTGTTGTCTAGGGATAAATAGTTGGATATTGATTTACCTGGGCTATTGTTCATGCAAGATTCATTGAACTAATGCCAATCTAATCATAGAACAAATAGAAAGAGAGATGTAAAACTCATACAATCCATCTCACGTTATCCTGAATTTTAATGATTTCACTAGCGGCTCGATAATAACTTTTAAATTATAAATTTCAGGATAATTTATCAACAACAATTCATATACAGCAATCTCAGGATGAGAGACTAACATGGGATTTTCTCAAGTGTAGAATATTTAATAATTTTCTTGAGGTTCAGATTAAAAGATCCTGATAATAGCTCAGCAATCTACTTTAGCTACTCGTTGATAAATAAACTTACAAGTATCCCTCAATATTGAAAGTTATATGCACAATAAAAAGTTAGCAAACAAAAGCTGAAGGTTATGTTTCAAAACTTGGAAAGTTATCTAACGACAATATTGAAGTTCTTACAAACTAAAGTACATTACAGAAGCTGGCAGGAATGACACTTGGAGAGAGATGCGTGATGTTTCATAGAAAATATCCTGAATCAAAAATATCTCCCTCCAAACTTTCCAAGCTATATAAGGATTTCGGCATTAAGAGAAAGTTTATTATCATTCGCAAATACATGAGCCCGCTTTAAAATCATAAAACTCAGGAGCTGTACCTAGAGATGAAATAAAAAATTACTAACGCACTTCAATAAGGGAGGAAGGTATTTTTTATCGATGAAGTCATGTTTACTTACTCGACCAATCTCAAACAAGAGTTCAGCAATCGATATCAAAACATTGAGGTGAAGGAAAAGTTACAATTCACTAAGAGCATTGCTGTAATTGCGGGAGTGTCTCCTAACAAGGGTCTAGAAGTGTATTACAAATAAAAAAAGTCTGTGGATATTGAGAAGTTTTATGATTTTCTCATTGGGCTACAAGAATAAAATACCAAAATCATGCTTGCTATTGTTCTTGACAATCTAAGAGTACATCCACCAAAAGGATAAAAGCTCTAAGTGAACAATTGAACATGACTCTCATATTCACTCCTCGCTACTCACCTCAATATAATCCCATTGAGAATTACTTTTCTGTACTTAAGAATTAATTCAAGAGGATGAAGATGAAGATTTTCGGGCAAGATCAGAGATTCAATGCTAAGCAAGTTTTGAGAAATGCCTTTTGCAGCATTGATGATGGTATAATATGATAAATTTGCAAGAAAAAGTTGAAAACGTTTGATTTATGAAGTGAATTAAATTATGGCTTGTAAGCTCAAATATCAAATCTTCAAGCATTATTGTTCATCATTCCAGTGTCTGATTAAGATTCAAACATGGTGGAGTTCACTTCTATTAGGCAAGCACCATCATTTGGCCTACTTTCTTTGCCAGCTGAGTCATTCTCGATTCCCTTGAATCGTTTAAGCTCAAAACTTTGGGAGAAGACTATTTGAGTTTTATGGCTTTCATCAACTTAGCTGATGCTTTTAGAAGCTGCATTGTCCTTCCAGATTTTTCTAGTTTGTATTGAGTTAAGGAAAAATAAAATACTTGAAATAAATGGATGGCTGTTTAGCTGAGAAAACCAGTTATCTGATATAAGTATGTAGTCATTATTATAACTCTGGCCATCTAAGCTGTTCCTCATCACTCTGGACTTCTTGATTATGTGGGTAATAGTCAGGCTAAATAGTATTGAGGACGTTGAAAAAATATTGTCTATCAATAGGTTTTGTTTTCTCTGACATATCTGGAAAGAATATCAGGAGATCTTGATCGTTACACACCTGCATGTAAAGTTATCTCACTGAAAGCTCATCGTATTTTGGGACCTTGACCATCTTAATCTGATCCTTCTTCAGAAGTTGCATAGTCCCCTTAAATATTAGCCTCCGGTATTCTCTGTTGACTCCATCAATAGGAGGCACGTAGTATCCCACTATGAGTATTAAGGGCCAATAAATTTACGAATCTCAGTAAGATAAGTGTAAATGTCAAGCTTAGACTTAAATTTCCCACCAAGTTCGTGAGGAGTAATCTTTAAGATGCTATCCTCAGCATGGCCATCGCTAATCTGAAATTGCTGATAGGATCTTTATATAGAATTTGTCTCCTTAAATGTTATTACCTATATCGAATTAAAAATAATTTATAATCACTATCTTAACTATAAGGAAAACAGCTAATATATTCAAAAACTTACATTGCAATGTGGAAAGATCTTACATGTAATAGATTTTCCAAAAAAGTAGGGGGTTTTGATCATTTTTTTTTAATAATGTGATTATTTAGGTCTGTGATTTTTTGTGATTTTTTGTAATTATTGTGATTTTTTTTTACCTTTTTGTGTTTTTTTTGAAAAAAATTTGTTGTCAAAATTAGGGTTTGACCACCCCCCTTATCAATTCTTATCATGTGTGATGTTTTAGTTCCAGATTAAGTGATTTAAATTTAATTTTTTTAAGATAAAAATAATCACAAAATCATAAATTTAAAAATGAGCAACTCTTCAGAATCATTATACGATAGTGATGATTCTCGATTTTAATCAAAGCTGTCTCAAACATCGAATCTATGTTGTCAGAGGTATCGAAATCAACTGCAGACATCAATAAAAGAGAGTAAAAGTAGAAATGCAAAGAAAATCGAAGTAGAATCTAGAAAACCTATTCTGAGTTTAAAAAGTTCTATGACCAGCCTGAACCGAAGGCGCCATGTTCTGAGTCCAAAATTATTTTGGGCTTGATAACCAGCAACTATAAAAAAACTTTCAAAGACATACAAGACCATCCAAAGTTATCGGAATACCCACTTAACGAGATAGACCGTGAACAATTATTAAATTATATCCGAGTCAAGAGATAATCTCTGAGGCGAGATTTTGGTGGAGTAAAGATTAAGGAAGACTCATGTTTATAGAAAAGAGGATCAGCTTAAGAGATGCCATCAAAAACAAGCAAAATTAATCAGAAGTTAAGAATCAAAACCTCAAGTGACGGTCCAACTATAGCGAGTTAATCTTTCAATGAGATTAAAAGAATTTTCATTCTTACTCATTCAGCATTTTGCAGGGCTTGATGAAGGGTTTCGGCTTATTTTAATTCAAAAATTAAATCATTCTCTCATTCAAGATAAAGAGTTTTATGCTGACAGTGTCGATTTTCAGTTTAAACATCAAAAGTAGCGTATAATCTAATTCTTCTATCTAGGGAGATTCAACAAATTGAGAGGGAACTCAAGATTTACTCACAATCACAAATCCTAAAATTTCCCTTGGCTGCCTCTACCTCTATAAAAGAGTTGCCATTGGAAAATCAAACTCTGATTCATACGCTCTATCCATACATAAATCATATCATTGATACTAAACTTTTTGATAAAGAGGAGAGAACAGTTTTAGGGACTATGGCATCATCAATAAACAGACATCTAAAAGATAACAGCTAACCAATTACAATTGGGTTGATAGCTCTTGCTAGATCTGAATTCACTTTCATCGCTGTAGACTACCTAATCTCTGGAAAGCCTGGAGATATTCAAATAGTTTCTTGTCAAGAATGGGTTCAATGAAAAAGAGGCTGAGGTAATCGTCAAAAACAAAAATAATTTTCTATACAATGACTTCATATCAACAATACAAAAGGTCAACAAACTCTTCAGGGAAGATCTGATTACCTTGATTTCAATAACGAAGGTTAAGCAGAACCTATCAAGCATGTTACCTGAGCTTATAGGAGAATTCTCATTGAGGAGAATTCTTCTCACGATGCTCGCGTAGCGTCCGTACATCAACTTACAACTGGAACGATTAATATTGGTGCTTTAATCTGTGAAGGACTTTGAGCTTGACTAGTTAGGGTAAATATTTGAACAGGATGGGACTTTGTGGATGTCTGAGCTCGGTAAACTACACTCTAGCTCTCAAAATTAAAAATCCTAATCTGAAATCGAATCCATGAGTGAGTAAATTTGGTTAGAGTTTTCAAAGACTGTGAATGGAGATCACTAAGTATCAATTGATGAAATTTCTAGATGCTCGTAATAAATTTAGGAAACTTGTCAAGATTACAAGCATTCAGTTTACTAATCGAAAATATCTGCGATAATTTTGAGTCATCAGCAGAATAAAATCTAAGTTTAAATGCCAACTGCATCTGGAAAAACTTGGATTTAGGGGCTATTGGCTTGTTATTGGATTCAACAGAGCAAGTAAGTACTTATAATTGTTCCAGATCAAATCCTCAAATTACAAACCTAGAAGTTTCTTCAACCACTGGGCATTTAGCTGGAGATAGAGACCATAGAAAACTTTTACAAAGCTAAGAAGCCTTACGATGTTCTGATCATTGATGAATTCGATCAAATTCCGTGGAAGCATTCCTTTCTGTACTATGATGGTAAAATGTATGGACTTTGGGATTTAGGATTGAGCAAGTCCTACATGTTCAGCGCTACTTGCGATTTAGGCATTCAGAGAGTCCTTGTTCAAGTGTGTATATCACCCAAAGTTCTTAAGTTCAAAACTGAATACGAACTTTTGCATTCATTGAGTCAAGATTAGGGAGGAGAAGTCATTGTATGCTCAAGTGTGGATGAT
>ARYC01002887.1:0-36658 GCA_000711775.1 Oxytricha trifallax | reverse complement strand
CACTTGTATTGAAAACTACTTGAATATAAACGTCCCTGCAAAAGCAAAGCTCATAGTAGTTGATGAGTATGCATACAAGGTGTATCCATTCAGTTATCTTATTAAGAACCAACAGTATTAGAACGAGTTTGCTATTGAATACATGGTACTTAGAGAGGCCTAAAGAAAAGACTGCAAGAATTTGCTTAAGCTAAATGGTGTTATTTTAAGTTATGGTTTCATCGCATTAAGGCTAAAAAATTTTGAGATGACTCTGAGAGACTACCTATATCACAATAGATACCCTGATGATATAAACGATATACTCTCAGATATGATTCAGGGTGTTAAGGAGTTGCATGAACTTGGATATGTTCATAGAGATTTGAATCCTGAAAATGTTATGCTAAATCTCTGCCCTTTAGAAGTAGTGGTTATCGATTTCAATAGAGCTTTAAGATAGGAGATTGTCACTTTAGCACAGGTAGGTACTTGGTACTCCAGGTTACTTCCCAATAAGAGAGAAGTGGACTAATGGTTCTGTTTAATGGGATGTGTGGGCAGTAGCAGCAATTATATTAGAAAGTGACATGGAATGTATGTCTTACTTTGGTACAAAGCATAAGTAAAGCTAAAATTCATATTAAATATCATTATAATTAAGATAAACAGACACATAGCATTTTGTCTACTAACCCCAATAAGACCCCATCTATACCCTACAAATCAAAGCACTTATAAACCTCACTAAGGGGTTTTGGGGTTTTGAATGAACGAATTTTTAGTTTAATTCATATTTAATTTGAAAAAATTGAAATTATGAGTAATAGGAAAAGAAATTAATTTCCAATTTTCTAATTAATTATTTATAAAAAATGTTAAATGCATTTAAAGCTTAAAATAATGTATTTCTAAAATTAATATATGATTAATTACTTAATAAATATTGGGAAATTATAAAGAGTCAACTTAATGCCTAAATTATTGAAAATGGGTTAGTTTTAATAAAGTTCAAAGATAGATTTACACTTCTGACATTAATTTCCATTTTAATAACTTAATATTAACCACTAAATTAATCAGGAAACCTCCTAGTTCTACTCTATATAAATTAGGAGGTTATAAATCAAATTTAATACATCTAAATTTAAGTTTTTAAATTAATTATTATTTAATTCTGCTCAATAAGTTCAAACCTAATTAGAAGGACATCCTAAAATATCAAAATTATATTGGAAGAAAATGCATTATGAAAATGGAGTTCAAAAAATGAATTGAAAAAACTCCAATAAAACTAAAAATTTATAGTAAACTTTCAAAAATAATTAAAAATTTAAGATAAATCAAGGTTTTCATATTCCAATAATTATTTATAACAAACTTCTTAATGTGATTATCATAACATTTTTACAAACGAATTCTCAACTATCAAATAAAAAGGGAATATAAATGTAACAACTTAAATAAATTATTCAAAAGAAAATATCATCCCAATTTTTCCATATTCAATCAAAATACATATTTATCTACTTAAGGGGTTTAAGACTATTGAATGTAATTTACAATTCTTGATGCAACAATTAAATTTTAATAAAATCTAATAACCTATTTAATTCTTTCAAGTTTAGATTTTATTTGAATTGTGATTTTTCTATTTTAAATCTCTAATTTAAATTTTTCGTTTATAAATTTTAATTTAAAAAAATACATGTAGCCTGCTGACTATAAAGCAGATTAATTTTTTAATTTATATTTCTGGATAATAATAAATTTATATATTATCTAAAAAATAAGAAATTATATTAATCAGTTTATTTGGAATTAAAAGAATAAAAAATACCAAGTATAACGGTTATTATTTAAATATTTAAAATTGTTAATGAATGTTATTCCTAAATTATCCTTTTGAGATAATTGCTTAAAAGTTTATTTAAATCATAATTATACTTTAGTTGAATTAAATAAGTTTTTTATATATTTATCTCTCAATATGTTAAATACAAGTTCATTTATTAATGAAAAACTGAATTTTTAGTTTTTTAATTATAAAATAAACTATTTTATAAAAAGTGTTTTTGAAGATATAACTTATTTATTTTTTAATATATAAAACAATATTTAAAATCGAAATTTTATCTCTCTCAGATAGAGTTAGATATTGTTTAATAAATTATTTTCAAACTAAACATAAATGGGATTTCAAATTATAAAAACATTAATGAATTAGAAGTCTATTATTTATTATATTTAAAAAGACATGATTTTCAATATAAAGTATATTTAAAATATCAATTAATTATAAATTGAATAAGATGCTATATAAAGCTTTAATAACAAAATAAAATTCATGGTTTTAAATAGATTTTTAGATGTTTAAAAAAATGGGATAGTCATTATCAAAACAAATTAATATATTTTTAGTAATTAAAAATTAATAAAAATTTACTCTAATCTACTTTGGCAGTTTAAGCAAGTTTATTAAAAAATTTACTTTGCAAAAGCCTAAAATAATTTTTCATAAATTGTATTATATTATAAAATATAAAAAACTTCAAGATTAAAATAAACATTCCATTAAGTTTAGATAGAAGTTAAATTACTTTATAACATCATTATCGAATATAAAGTCTATAGATAGATATATTATTAATTAAATTAAGAACAACTATTTACTTATAAATGTTACATGCTTAATGGTAAACCAAGTCCTAAGTATCGATAATATTTTTTATTTTTTTAATTTTCGTCAACTGACGAGTTATTTATTGTGTTCTTTATAAAATTGGTTTTGTGAAAGATTAATAATAACTTATAATTATATTATTTTTTATGAGATTAGTCAATATTGTATGTTAAGTCTATTTATTACTGAATTAAGGGTGATAATTGTTAAGTATAAAGAAAATTATTTTTTTACTCAGATAAATTTGAGCAAAAAGTTTAATAAATTATTTCAATTATTTTAACAAATAACATTTAACATTCAAAAAGTATCAATTTTAAATATCTAAAATTATTTTGTAAAAATTAATTAAAGAAAAAAAAAGAAAAGATAGACTCCTTAAATAAATCAAAAAATTAAATTATTTTTGAATTTGAAAATTAAAATTTATTTTTATTATTGTAGTAATAAAATTGATATGTGAAATAATTCATTAAATAAATAATTAAATTCGTGGCCGTTAAATTTCTTTAAACATAGACAATTTGGTACTTGTTTAAAAGAAAATTCAAAATTATCAGGACTTTACTAATGGCGGTAACCCTATATAGCATATTTGAAGCAAGATAAATTGACTTTAATTTTTGGCATTAAATCAACTAAAAAAATTATCCAAAAATTGAAGTGGATTTATTACTCTTTGGTGATGCGATAGAGGGTTACCACTAATAGTAAAGTCCAGCTTATTTAAAAGTTTATTTCAAACAAATACCAAATAGTCTATGTTTCAAGAAAGTTAACTGCCACGAATTTAATTATTTATTTATTAGTTATAAATTTATTTCCCAAATCATATATACTCCTACAATATTAAACATTAGTAAATATTGGAAAATAAATTATGATTAATTTAAGGCTAATTAGAGGCGGTTATCAATATAAAAGATTTTGAATAGTAGATTTTATATAATTGTAATTTAGTTAGAAATTTCATTCTTAATAAAATATAATTCTTTATTTGAGTCGAAAAAAAAATCTAACCTCTCAAAAGGAAACTTAAATATATAAAATGATTATTTAGAGTAACCTAATATTAATGTCATTGAAATTATAATTATTATATAGTGCTATGCTGAAATTAATACTAGACCTTAATTCAGCTAGAAGTTTTTATCATCAATTTTTATAATTTAAATTCTACATTTAATTTATCTCCCCTTGAAGGCCCTCAAGATATTGAGAAAACCAGTTTTAGCCTTTATCTTAAGTAAATTGCAAACACATGTAGTTTGTCAGCGAATGTAGCGAAGTATCCTCTCTAATATATAAATCTTATGCGTTACTTTGTCATGTGTCATTGGCATTACTGTTTTTCTTAATAAGCCGCAGTTTAGGTAAAAGCCATAAAATTGAATGACTTATTTTTTGGCTTTTCCTAGTGGGGAAAATCTAGAGAGAAACTCTTCTGGAGTTTTCTTTAGGTGGTATCAATCTAGTTTTTCATTAGCAAATACAATATTGCCTGAGATCTGCGATGTATTTCTTCTCCAACCTTTTTCTCATTGCACTCAACCCTAAGTTGTTTGGATACATAAATTAATCAATTTTATCACTACTTAAATGATTAACTATAGAAAGCTTTAGATTGACATATTTTGAAGAAGTTCAGAGATCCAATATAACCTTGTAAAAATCTAATACCTTCAAATTTTTGAAGTCCAGGGTACTGTAATTAATCGAAATATAACTCCTAACATACTAAGTAGAGTGTAACCTAGGTCATTGATTTAGTTAAGAATAATTTATAAAAATTATAATTTTTTTGAAATCAAAGTAAATTTATTTCTTTGCAAGATTAATAATTATTTACATTAATTATATTCATATAAGGATTTAAATTAATACGAAGTAATCACAATGAAAAAGAATTTAAATATGTTTTTAAAAAAATGGTCCTTTATTTTATTAAAAATATTTATTGCATAGAATATTAAAATTTTAATTAAACATATTTTAGCTATAAAACAAATTAATTATTTAAAAAATATGGGATTGCTTCATCTTAACTTTCAAACATTTTTAATTCAACTTTAAATAAGCAAAAAACGTTTTCTAAATTATGATAGTATTTTAAAAACTATATAGATCCTTTTTCTATAAATATTATAAAAAAATTATAACTTCATTATATCTTATTAAAGGAATGATTCTTAATTCAAATAAAAGCTTAGAAAAATTTTCATATTTTGATATAACAATATTTTCATAAATAAATACTCGTATTAATTAAGTTATGTTTTGTTATTTATAAATTTATTAAAAAAATCGTAAAAATTTGTCGTCAAAATAATTTATAATAGGTATTTTTATATCGAATAATTATATTTTGTTATTAAAGAATTACAATTAATTATAATTAAAGTGAAATTATGTTGCTAGCTTATTATTTTTACTTTTTTAAAAAGTATTTTCCCAAGTTGAAATATTGCTCTATCTGATAAATATTATTTTTAAAAATATAATAAATATCTTTTTATTTAATTTTTACAATAGTAATTCTGGCATTTTATAAATCTCAAATTTTTTATTTTATTGTTTTCAGATATTAAAATATTAAATATTATAATCAATTAATAAAGCTACAAAAATAATTTACAATTATAAGAAATTTTATGAAAGATAAAGTCTATTATTTTTATGGTGAAGAAATAAATGATATTTTATATATTTTAATATTAGAAGAGGTCAAAGTCGGTGCTATAATAAAAAATTTCTTTTCTGATTGGGAATAATTAAATGCCTCAATAAATATAAAATTTTGTGACAGATTCTGAAATAAAACTCTTTTGTAACAACTCCGATTCTTGAAGCACACGGTTTCACTCATCAAAATTTTTTAGAATTTTTTTAAAAATAACAAACATTTCTTTATTAATTATCTTGCTATTAAATATAAACTATCTAAATCTCAATGAAAATATTAACTTCTTGACAATTAAAGTATAACATACTTCAATTTAACCCTTTTAAAATATCAATTAAGTGTCAATGAGTTAATATTTTCATTGAAATTTAGATAGTTTATATTTAATACCAATATTTTATATAGGAATATAATTTATTTTTGAAAATTCTTATTTTTTTATGTTGAAAAGTGCGTCAAGTATCCGACTTGTTGCAAAAAATTCTATTCAAGAATTTGTTACAAAATTTTCATATTTATTGATGTAGTTAATGATTCTCAATCAGATAAGAAATTTTTATTTTGGCACTTACTTAAACCTCTTTAAATTATTTTAAGAGATAATTATTAATAACATATTCAAAAAAATAGATTATTATATTATAGGTTAATATTAGTATTCTATACTTAAATAATTTAAATATAATGATTTAATGAAAATAATAAATTTGATATATTTGTTTTCTAATTATAATAATTTATATAATTAAAGTTTATTATTCATTTAAGATTGATTGTAAATAATTATAAATTCATAAATAAAAAATACTTTAAATCAATATCTTTTTTTTAATTATTTTTAAAGAGATTAAGTAAAGTTATAGAATATTTTGTTAAAATATATTTATTCACTTAAAATTAGAAAAATTAAGATTATATTAAAACTTTTAATAAGATAGTATTTGATTCTTAAGAAATCTTGTTTTTTAAAGAAGTTTAGCGTATTTATTACTTAAAAATACTTATAATTTATTAATGTTTTGTATTTAGGCTACATTTTTAAATTATGTTAAGTATCATTATAAAGAATAACTAATCAAAATTTATGCTTGTAAAAATTACTATTTTTTATATATTATAATTGTTATTAAATTTTTTAAATTGTATTGCCTAATTTATAATGCCATTTCTAGAGGATTATTTTTATTTATGTATTTCATTGATTTTCTAATTATGTATTAAAGGATTTTTATTTATTTAGATAAAATTATAAAAACTGATTGAGAATTTTTTTTATGAAAGTATAATTTACAATTACTTAAGAACTAATTTTTAAAGCAATAATAAACAAATTTAAGTTTGAAATTTTTTATCTTTCGTAGATCTCTAGAGTCTTAATTCCTTAATTTACTATTTATATCGTATCAGAAAAAATAATTTTTGTTTGCCATTTGTGGCCTCATTTGAATTAGTAAATTTATAATTACAAATAAATTATAATTTAACTATTTTCTACGCTCTTCATAAAATCTCTTAAAATTACTTAACAAGAAATTTTATTAATCTTATAAAACTATAAATTTTATAAAAAATTATAGAATTTACAAATTTATATATTGCCTACTTAATTTAAGACTTGATAAATTTATAATTTAATATAAACTTGAAGCTATAAGATCATATGTTACTGAGTTATCGAGCAAGTCAAATGTACTTCCGGTTACTCTTGATATTAATTATTTAATATAACTGCTTAAAATGTTTTGACTTTAATTTTGATGCTAGAGAAATTGGTTTGCCTCCCTAGCAAGATTTTTTATTATAAGTATTAGATAAGGAATCTATCATTTTGACTGGAAAAGTGTATTCCAATTATGGTGTAGATAAAGCACTTATTAATTCGTAATTGTCAAAACCAATTGGTTCTTCGATTATTGAACTTCCAATAGTCAGATCAATACTAAATCCAGCAACTGGTGAGGTGATAGTCAAGGAAAATACTTCAGCTATTTCTATTGTAATCAAAGAGTTGATACTTATATTTAAATTACATTGTTAATGAAGTATTAATGAATTGATAAAAAATGACTTATTTTAAATTAATTAAAAATTCATTAATTTAAAAAAATATAATTTATAGATCTCATTAATAATAAACAATTCTATAAGTTATAATATTAAATAGAATTATAAATATTATTATCAGCTAAAAATTATCATTTAATTATTCTTGTAAGATTAAACATGTAAAATCTTCAATATTTCGTGATTATATTATTAAAGTTATAATAAATGATTGATTAATTTTTTATGGTAGTTTTATCAAGCTGAATCTATTTATTATACTCAAATTAATAACTTTTATAGTTACAGTAATCACTTATAATTTTTAGCTCAAGAATACATTAATAATTATATAACTGATTCATATTGTTGGCACAAAATTAAATTTAATTATGTTCGTGAAATAGTCTATGAAGAATCAAACTTATATTTCATAAATGAACTTTCCTTTCAATTATAACAGTGACATACAACTGTTATTCAACATAAAAAAAATTACTTATTTTTTAAACTTTAAGGTAATGCTATAAATTAAAGTTTATTCAAAATTTAGTTAATTATAAGCGAAAAATAATAAAAGTAATGAAGACTCTATTGATTTTTTTAATTATTTAAGAATAATTTTAAACTAAAATGAGTATTTTTTAAGAAAATAAAATTGAATTATAGGAATTTTACATTATTATAACTTGTGCAGTCAAATTCTCCTAAATCCTTTATATTATTAGCGGATGTTGGAAGCTCAATTATAACAAAAAATTTGGAAAAATTTTAAATATTATAAAATAATTAAAAATCATCTTTCAATAGTACTTGTATTTGCTATAGATATATTTGAATAACAAATTTTTTGGATATCGACAAAAAACTTTAATTGTATGTTATATATTTACATAGGAGATTAAATTAATTTATTTCTTCATGAGTAATCAAGAAACTCAATACTATCAAACATTATGTCAATATGCAGTATATATTAAAATTGGAAACTTATTAAATTTTATATAAAATGCTGCAATATTAATATTAAGGATTAAACAAATACGATTCTTAATTTAGGAATAATATATGTTTTAGAATTCTTCCTGTAATCATAGTGATTGGGGTTCCGTCAGGTGATGTTAAAGATGCAAATGTAATTATTAATTAATATAAAAATAAATGTTTACACATTTTAGTAGAAGTAACTTATAAAATAAATAAATAAATTAAGAAGAAATATTCTGGGAGTAGCTTTTATGCACAAAATTGTTATGTTTTCATAAGAAAAAGGTTTCCTGCTCCTTCTGAAGTTCCCTCTTCATATATAAATAAAGCAATTTTTTTACAATTAGTAAATTTTTAATTTCATTGTCAATTGACTAATTTTGCTTATATAAACATCATTCTCTTATATAATGATAAAGATTCGAGTTTTTTTTAAAAAAATATTTTACTTATTAATTAAAAAAATTGAAATTTCATATTTCGAATATTTAATGACAAGGATAGTTGTAATCTTTGAAAAATATTTATTGAAAAGTAGCTTTATAGGGGAAAGAAATTGAAAAAATGATAAGGGGTATTCTTGTAAGATTTTTTGCAAATAAAATAAATATCAATATTTGGGACAGGAAACATCTCCTCCCAAATATTAATAACTAATTTTTATTAAAGTATGCAGCTTTTTAACTCGAACTGTATGACATGAATTTACCTCCGTAACCTACTGCTTAACTTTAGCCGACTACTTTATGGTTTTAGATTGCAAATGATTTTTATTATTAAAGATTATCTTTTTTACAATAATTTTTATTTAATTTTCTTATATTAAGCATTAAATTTATTGTTTTTGGGATTAAAAATATTTTTTAAGCATATTATATTATATAACTTTTAAAAGATCGATAAAATTAAAAATTCGTCTTTTTTCTTCTTTATGATTTTCCTTTTGATTTAATAATTAAGAAAAAACCCAAAGTTCCCTTATTTTAATTATTATATGATCTTAGCAAGGTTTAGTTTGGATCACTTAAAAAAATTAGTACAATTTTTTAATTAAAAATATAAATTAGCTAAAATTAAGGTCTTTAACTTATTTTAAATAATTAGATTCCTGCTTATGCTTATTTATGTACAATTTTAAATTTATGTATGGTAAAATTAATATGCAGCAATTGACAAAGCCCTTATGAAAGAATGCTTAAACTATTTATTATCCCAGCTTGCTACATGTTTAGCCTTTCAATCCTGTTTTTTGAAAATATCCTCAACAACAAAAAAAGTTTCCTCAAATCTATTTGACGACTATAGCGACACTATAACTATAAAGAATAGGGCTTGCTTCCACTAAAATAGTGATATAAAATGTTTAATGGCAAGAATTCTGACATGCTTAACCTTTTAAAACTATCGCTAATTTACACAAGAAATCATTACCAAGATAATTTTATAAAAATATCTGAAAGAGGACTGTTGATCATAATAAAAATTCATATACACTGAAGAAGCATTATTTAAATTTATTAACTATAAATAGAAGTATTAGGATACAATAAGAAGTATGAAACCTATAATTGTATGTCTAATTTATAAGATATGCTTTTCTTGCAATTTTAGCTAGCTTTAATGAAGATTCAGGCAAATAATACTTTGTAATCTTTCATTTCTCTTAGAGAGTAAGTGGTATAGAAAAAAATACTAAAAATATAAAACTATTTAATCTCTTGAAAATCTCTCTTTTCTTAAGTATTAGGAGTCTAAGAAATGTATGAATCATGTGTTTAAAGGCATTAAAAAACTCACAATTTAATTTTAATATTTTTCTTTTGAATTAAAATAGTACTTACTATAAAATAAATTTCAAATATTAATTTTAAAAAAATCAAATTTTTGAATGATAAAAATAATTTTAAATAAAAATTTATAGAGTACATTAAAATGATAAATAAATGTTTAAAATTCTACAATGTTGATTAATTTTTCATATTTATTCAATTATAAATACAATAAAAACTATTTTAAAAAGTTTATATTCATAGATAAATATAAATGAAA
The DNA here is from genome assembly GCA_000711775.1 of Oxytricha trifallax. Taxonomy (NCBI): domain Eukaryota; phylum Ciliophora; class Spirotrichea; order Sporadotrichida; family Oxytrichidae; genus Oxytricha; species Oxytricha trifallax. The sequence goes on along the minus strand of ARYC01002887.1, from coordinate 26,234 downwards.
ATTTAAGGTGTTAATTTCATTTCGCTAAAAATAAATAAATTTAATAATAAATTTAATTATTAAATGTAACTTAATCAATAACTAAAACTACGAAACCTGAATCATCATGTGAAATTTTAGTCATAATTACCTCATTAATATTAAAAACTTTGAAAATATATTTTGTCGAAATTTATATAGACTTTAAAATTTGTTCTTGTTTGTAATAATTTTATTTTAAAATTTAAAAATATTATTTGTTTCCTTAACTAAAATTATTGAATTTCCTAATATATAAGATAAAATAAATCTGAGCGTATATTTATTAATTTATAATAAATTACGAAGCTACCCGACTGTTCGTAGCCACCATAATTAATACTTTCTACATTAAATTGCATAAACTATTATCTAAATAGTATTATGATGAATTATATGATAAGTTGATGCTTTTTTATTTAAATGAATAAGATAATTTTTTTTATATCAATATTAATAGAGTGAAAATTTAAAATTGGGTCTTTTTATTGATATGAAGAGGAATTTAATAAATTTATAAGAAAACCTATAATAGGTTAAAGTTTTGTATTTATTTTGGTACGATTTTTATCTTCATATCTACTCTTTTATCTAGAGCCTCCTAAATGAAAGTTATTTGTATAAAATTTAAGAAGGAAAGAAATAGAAATTAATTGATAAATTGAATTAAAAAAGAGTATATTTTAAAGTACTAAAATTTTATACAATCTTTTAATCATATTACGCATTATTATGAAATTACTATATATCATTTACCTCAAATATATCTAATTAATGATTTTCATTGACTATTGATATTTTTCATAATATAAAATCGATTTGGTAGCGTATATAGGTAGTTTTAATTTACTAAGAAGGAGTAATTTATAATCACATGTCCCTAAAATTTATAATTACTTATATTTATTGGTGATATTAAATGTTGAAATAGTCTTAAAATTTTTTTATGCAAAAATACAAAATAGAATTCGTTTGCAACATTAACAATTATTGTGTATTACTTTTTTAAAAAATGAGATGTCATAAATAATTACTACTAAACTATTGCTTACATTTAAAAAACTTATTAATTTTGTTTGTTGTTTTATTAAAAGCAAAAGTTTACACAATTAATTCATCAGTGAAAAAGCAATTACTAATTGTTCTATGACTAAAATTATGAATCTAGTTTGTATCTTGGTATCTGAACTTTTACTAATTTTTTTTAATTTAACTACAATCATATATATTATTCTGATATAATAAAACATATCTTGAAAATTCTAAATTTATGAGAAGAAATCTAAAGCGCTTAATCTGTCTCTATTTGAATTTATGTTTTATTAATAAGTTTACCAAATAGTTAAATAAGATATCTTATTAGAGACTATGTACGAATGTCTTTTATTCTAAGAAATAAAATATAAAATAAAATTACAAAATCCATCTTTCTTTATAATAAATTAATAATTATAAAAAACATATAAATAGGAATATTTGGGTTATTATTGAAACCTTATATTAGAAATATTTGATTAACTTTGATTAATTATTTAATAAAATAATTTATTATAAACCAATAAGTAAAAAGTTGTAGTTATAAAAATATTAAATTCCAAATTATCAAATAAATGATAATAATTCTTTTAATAAATAAAAAATTATATCTAAAACGTTAAAGTTAAATCTATTTAAATTATTCTTATAATTAATAGTAAAAAACTTGAGGATTATATAAATAAAATAATGTTTATATTACTAAATTAGAGATTTAAATGCATTCTTAGAACTTTAATTTATGCTATAAAATATAGAAAGGTAAGATTGTTGGCATGTTTCTCGCAATGAAGTTTAAAAATACTAAATAAAAGTTCTATCACATCTCGAGAAAAAATAGAATAAAAATTAAAATTATGAATGATTAACAACATGGCATAGGTCTGAATATATTAGTAATTTTTAAGATTCAATGATGGTGATTATATCTTAATAAAAACGAGAATATAAAATAACTAAAGAAAACAACAGTAATAATTTTTTTTCTCACTAACTTCTTATTAAGATATTTCCGAATAAAATATATTAAAAAGTATACTTTAGCATGAATATTTAAAACAGATCAATTAAAAATATAATACAATCACTTTATGATAAGCTTGACTCTGTAGATTTAGTTTAGCCAAAGGATTATTTTGAGTTTGTCATATGAAATCTATAATAAAATGAAAATAGAAAAATAAAAAATAGTAAAAAAGGCAAATCTATAAATGTCTATAACAAGCCAACAATTATTTTTAAGCTTTAATCATTCAAAAATAGCATCTTTAAGATAGTTAAGAGCTAGTTAATATAATTTAAGAGCTCATTTAGAAAGTTAACTCTTATTTAATTTTACTATATTAAAGTTTGTTTGAACTGTTACTTAACTTAGGTTACATATCTCAAAATCCATATGGTCATTAGGAAATTTTATATTATTTCTAAGAATTAAAAAATTTAATACATTTAAATTGAGTTAATTAGTTATTAATAACATTTTTGAACTTTAATACATTAAATTAATGAAATTATCTTGACCTATTTCATTTGATATGTATTAACGATTGTAAATAAGTATTAATTCGCTGGAGAAGTCAAAATAAATTTTGATGGAATGTGACTAAAAAACCCCGTGATTTCATTAAGAATTGAAATAAGGCGTTAAGGATAAACAGATTAAGTTGAATTGCTAAAATTGAAATAATTAAATTATTATATTGATTAAAGATTTTTTACTGATCAGAAATTAAAATTGATTTCAGCAAAATTAAAGACATTAGTAGAAGCAAACTTTAAAACGAAAACCATACATACCAATTAAAATCAATTTTTGGCTATCTCTAAAAAATTTACCCAACAAGATAACAATTTTCCATCATTTAACCACTATTAAGTATTTTCTTCATTATTTTTTTCATTTTCATATATTTTTACCCTTATTTTTATTCTTAATTGAATCATTAGTCTTTAAACCTATATTCACTGGAAATTTTGGAAGCAAGATTTATTTTTTTCTTTGTTAACTTAATGTTTTTGACATCATCTCATTTAACAAAAATATGTTTGATTTTGATTTTAATGAAATTATCATTTATTATCAATAAAATGTGTAAAGATTAATTCAGAAAATAAATTGCATGATATTTATTCAATATGACTTAGTCAATTTCTGAACCCCAACTTAACTTAAAAGACTTTTGTAAAAATAATTATATTACATAATTAAAAATAATAAAAGAATTATTTAGCAGTAAAATTAAAAAATCACATATTCGCATTGACAAATCAAAGTCAAGTTCATCTTTTTAATTTGTTCAATAAATGTAAATACATATATAAAAATATTTTATTTAAAATGTTCAGCATAAAATTAATTTTATTCGTTATTAGAATTTTTATAAACTTTTGATCTGAAGAGCCTGCACTGCCAGTACTTGTTTACAAGTAGACAACATTTATAGAGATTGAATCAATAGTATAGAATATAGCAAATTCGTCATTATAAACTCTGTTTTAAATATTTTTAAAAAATAATTTGATTAAAAATAAAAAAATGATCTAAAGATAAAGATAATGTTTTAGAAATATATTTTCTATGAAAATAAAATTTTATTACAATAAGATTGTGTAATTGAGCATTTATTAAAGATTTGTTATAATTTTGATATTTTTGTAACTCTCTCTAAACTTGATAAAAGCCATTCAATTTAATTGAAAATTCTATCACTTAAATCATTAGAAAAAAATTTAATATAGCACCAAAATTAATTTATTGTTAATTACTATTTTTAAGGAAACTAATAATAAAAATCAAATCTTAACTATTAATTTTATACTTTAAACTTATTAAATTATCATTTGAAAACACAATCGTTTATCAAAATATCATTTTAAATAATCTAAGAAACTATATTAAAATTTATTTTAATATTTAAAAATAAATATGAATTGCTATAATTTCCAGATTATAAAGATGAAACTATTATCTTATAAATTAGCATAATTAATCTATAAATTTATAGTTTTAATAAATTCTTGATTTAACTATAGTAAGAATATAAAAAAACATATTTGCTTGTACACTTCATCATCAAGATTAATGAAAATTGGAAAATTATCTAAATTGCTGAGTTAAAAAAATCAGCAAAAAAATTAAAATTTATAACTATTAATAACAGAATTTCAATCATTAATTTTCAAAAATAAAAAAATAACCTGGAATTATACTTTACAGAACAATATTTGGAACACTTCAAAAACCTTTAATTATTATGTATTGTCTATTAATATAACAAATTGATATTTGAATTATTATAATTAAACAATTTTCAATAAAAAAATTAACGCAATAAATTAATAATTTTATATCATAATTCTTTTATTCATCTTGCTGAGTATCAAAATAAAATTTATAAAATTGATATTTTGCCCTCCCTCTTATACTCTGCTTATTTAACTCCTACAAAGGACTTTTTCTTTTTTACATTATTGATGGAATATATTTGATTTGGGAAAATAATTAGTAAATTAATAAAAAACAATTATATATCGTGGCAGTTAACTTTTTGGAAATCTAGGCAATATGGTATATGTTTGATAGAGAATTTAAAATTAGCTGGACTGCATTATTGGCGGTACCCCTCTATCGCATTCCTAGAGAGAGATAACTCGACTTTAATTTTGGGTGATTTGTTTAGTTGGTTTTAATGCAAAAATTAAAGTCAAGTTATCTCGCTTCTTCGATGTGAAACAGTTGTACCGCCAATAGTAAAGTCCAGCTAATTTTAAATTTTCTATCAAACATATACCATGTTGCCTAGGTTTCCAGAAAGTTAACTGCCACTATTTATAATTGTTATTTATTAATTTACTAATTATTTTCCCAAATCAAATGTACCTACAATATTTTCAACTGCAACAATTTCGTAAAATCCAAAAAAAAATATTCTTATTATAATCTCAAATAAAAATATTAAAAATAAATTATGTCTATGTCCTTTTAATATTTGAGTTTCTAGCTATTTTTAATGAAATTAATTATATTCATAGTAAAATTAATTTATTTTGCTGAATTTTTCAGAGTTTTAGAAATTGACAGAATTTTTAATTTAAGAATGGTAATACGAACAAATTAAGTTTTACTATAATTATTGGTATAAAAAAATTAATCTATGTCATCTTTAAATGCATATTGTAATTTGTTAATAATAATTTTTGTCATGTTTTATATTAAATTATTATAAAGTTAACATCTTTTTTATTATAAAAATTCATTGACCCCTTTATATTATTATTCATATAAAATTTAATATAAATTATTAAAACTAATTTTATAAAATAAAAACTATAACTAATAAATTATTTATATCTGGGATTTGATTCTTTGTTACAACTTATTATACATATTTAAAAATACATTTAATTTCTATAACTGCTTTGCTCTGTATTGAAGGATTAACACTTTTTAATAATAATTTGATGCATGTATTAAAGTGAAAAACATTTTAATTAACATATTCTAATTTATTGAAATAAAATAAAGAAATTATTTTAATACATTTTCAGTTTAAGTATTATTTATTACTAATAAATGTTGTGAGCGGCGAGAACGACAAAAAAACACTAATGCTAAGAAATTATTGGAGATGGAAAAAAACATGAAAAATTTCAAAAACACATATTGAGACCTCTCATTCACTCGTTTAAGAAAAAACAGCTTCTGGTACAACTTCTGGTGAGATGTAATCTGGAGTTCCACAAAAAAGTAGGGTAGGTAAATATTTCTAAAATCCTAATGCTATCTTTAAAAATTATGGCGCCTATTTAATACACATATATTAGTAATAAATAATACTGAATATATAATAGAGATTTCTAATTAAATTTTGATATCTAATTCTAATTTACCTTTCAAGTTATTATCTATCTATCTATCTAATTATAAATATTTAATGGTCCATAAAAATATTGGGGATTCGTTTATATTTAGATTAATTATGTCACCATATTTAAACTAATTTGACTAAAATAGTGTTTTAAATGGGATTATTTATATAATTTAGCATAGAAACAATTCAATCTCAATTTTTTTATCAAACATAAATTATTTAATTAAAAAATATTTAAAACTATTACAAAGCAAAATTTAGTTTCATAATTTTTAATTAAAAAAACTGGAAGTGTCATTAATTTACACTTAGCTTTAGGTAATTGGGATGTAAGTTATATTATTGTTTAGGCAATCTTAAGTATTCATATTTAAATTCAATTTTTAAAAAAAAATATTATAAATTAAGAGGCACTTTAAAGACCCCGCCCTTATATTATTTCTTAGCTGCAAATAAATGACATGAAAAGCACAATTACTATAAAAATTAAAACTTATTAAATTTAATAAATATTATAAAAAGTATCCTTAGCATTCTTAACTCTAAAATTGTCTTTCCATATTCCAAATTTTAGAAAAATAAAAGAATTCTAAACTTATGCGCTTAGATAAAATAATTAAATAAAATAAATGAGAAAGTAGCAGATAATTCTTTATAAACTATAGAAAGCATTATTTCGTACTTTATATTAATATTTAATTTTTTTACTTTGAAGAATCAAATTAATGAAAATTATTCTGTATTTTCAATTATATTACTGTATTCATAATTAATTTATGTCCTAACTGTATGAATATTTCATGAAGAATTAAAATAGCATACATATAAATAAAATGAGATGAAAGCAGTGAGAGCAGGCAGTGAGATTTAATCGATATTTTACTAATAAATATCTTTAAATTTAATTATCTAAGTTTTATTAAACTTGAGAAAACTATTGTTAAATAATTTTTATAATTTAAATCACCTGTAAAATCAATCGTCAAATCTTAGTGCCATGCTAACATATAGCCTTCATTTTATTAGTAAAAGTCAGCAAGAATATTTATTTTAATTAACCCTTTATTTCAAATGTATTAAAAAAAAATTATTACACAAATAATTTTTATTTGAAATTAATTTGGAATTAATACATAATTATAAATGGCTAAATTATTTGTTCTTAAAAAATTAATCAATTTTGTTTATTTTTATTATTGAAATAGTACTAATCTTATATATAAATAAAATAATTATTTGAAATCCAACCGATTTAATTTAAAGTATCATTTTTAATTATTAAATTAATGTACAATTTAAGTTTATTAAGAAAATCAAAATTACAATATAACTTGTAAAATGAATTGTTAATTGGCAATTTAAATTGATTGCGTTATTTTTTCAAAAATATGTTAAAATTTACTATTATTGGGGATATTTTTTATTATTGAAATTAGTATGTGGCATAAATATACTTTTTGAATTCTAATAATATATCAGTAAAATTAAATAAACAGGTTTTAAAATTGTTTCAAAGAAGATTATATTATTTATGAATTTTGAAATTTTAAGCGATATTATTATCTACAATATATTTAATTATTGTTATTCTATTATATCATAAAACATTAAATCAAGAATCATTATATTTTTAATTAAATAAATCATATAAAATTAAGAATGGAATTTTAAACATTTTAATGGTGTAAACTAAGATAAGACGAATTAGATTTAAAAAGAACTTTTTCCAAAGCTACGCAAAATATAAAAAAATTTCAAAGTTTTTTTATTTTTTTAGATTATCATAAATTTTTCAACTTAAAATAGAAAATAAACAATATGATCTAATTTTTAGCAATTAGATTATTAGAAATATCAGTGATAATATACTTGTCATAGGTTTATTATGTAAATTGACCTCGCCATTAAATTTAATTAAACCCCAAGTAAAACCAAAATTATTTTATAAATAAATTTATTTTATTATATTTTAGATACAGTAAATAATCAAAGAGGAATATTTTTTTATTTTTGAAAAAGTGAACTCGCATTATTTCATTGTATTGTAAGCATTAATATTATCTCAATCTTTTAAGTAATATTAAGGAAAAAAATTAATTAAGAACTTAGAAGCTTTATTTATGTATTTATAAACTTATATTTTGTAAAATTGTGATTTTCCTATAACTCAATTAGCAATATATAAAATGACTATCATTTAAATAAAATATTAATCTTTTAATTTTTAGTTTATTTTCATGTAATAATTCATTTTTAAATATTTATCATTATATTTTAGTTTCGAAAAATTCTAATTTATAATTTTAATATATAGTTTAAATATGAAGTTAAGTTCCTTCTATGAAATGCTTTAAATATTATTTTAATAAATATAAAATTTGAGAATTACCTATTAAATAATAATTATTAATTAATATAATCTTTTAATTGTTAATTTTAAATATAATTTTGCTTTAAACTGAGTTAAGCCATATTAACAATATTGTAAACTATAAATTAGTTATTAATTATATAATATCAATTTAAACTAATTTATCGCTAAAATATTATTTAAAAATTTTAGATATAATTTTTATTTGGAATGAATTAAAATTTAATTAATGAAATATTTAAATAATTGCAATCATAAATTTTAAATGAAATAAAAACTCTAATTTATATCGATTCTAAGGTTGCTCCAGAATTTAGAATAGACTTTTCTATTGCCGATATTCCTTATTTATCTTGAGAATAGATAAAATTCTTATAGCTATACCTCTTGAAAATAGTATAAAGAATTTTTTGACGCTCAGGCGATAGGATATATTAATTATAGCAAAAACAACCATAGTCTCATTTTTTATATGGTATCAAATGCAGAATAATGGAGTAAAGGTCTAAGTAATATTTTCAAAATTAAGTAACTGAAAATAATTAAAAATAAATTATTAAAAATTAATTATTAAAAATCAAATGTATATCTAAGATATATAAAATATAGGAAAGCTTCTGTTAATTCTAAATATATTTAAATGACTCTTTGATAGAAATTTTTTTTCATACATTATTGTAGGAATACATTTGATTTGGGAAAATAATTTATAATTCAAATATTAAAATATTAAATTCGTGACAGTTAACTTTCTGGAAACCCTGACAATATGGTACTTGTTCGATAGAGAATTCAAAATTAGCTGGAGTTTACTATTGGCGGTACCCCTCTATCGCATTCCTGAAGCGAGTTAACTCGACTTTAATTTCTGCATTAAAAACAACTAAACAAATCACCTAAAATTAAAGTCGAGTTAACTCGCTTCAGGAATGCGATAGAGGGGTACCGCCAATAGTAAAGTCCAGCTAATTTTGAATTCTCTATCGAACAAGTACCATATTGTCAGGGTTTCCAGAAATTTAACTGCCACGAATTTAATATTTTAATATTTGAATTATAAATTATTTTCCCAAATCAAATGTATTCCTACAATAATAAAATAATTATTGAAATAAAAAACTATTAGATCAGAGGCATAGGCTAAATATTTATATTTTACCTAAATAATATTTATACCTAAACCTGTTCCAGTACCCTCAGTTGTTATTTAATCTAATGTAGGTAATAAAAACGCCCCTGATGCAGTAAATGTCAAAGATCCTGAGTCGTAATTTAGGAATAAATCTCCGAAAGCTTCATGTATAGTACCAGCAAATTTACTTTAAATATTTGATTAAAATCCTCATCATTAATCTTTTTATTATGAAAATTTAAATCATATTTAATATGAAATTTAGTTGCGTTATAATAATTTTTTTTATAAATAACTAATGATAATTTTGTAAACACATTGCATTCAATAATATAATTAAGTGAATTAAGTGTTTTAAACAATAAGCTTTTTGATAAATAATATATATATAGAGTTAAAAATTATTGATTCGTAAGTTTTATATATCAGCAGAGGAACAATTTGTTCATATATTAATATTATTAATTTTTTATAAAAAAATTAATGCAACAATAATTCTTGTAAATTTGAATATTCAAAAATTAGTAATATTTTAAGGGTGTTGTAGTCAATTGCTCACTGTCAGCTCACTGTGAGTGTCAATTGCTCACTGAGGTAACAATTGCTCACTGTGAGTAACAATTGCTCACTGTGAGTGTCAATTGCTCACTGAGTTAACAATTGCTCACTGTATAATATATAAAAAAAAATTTATATGCGAGAGCAGGCAAAAATATAAATAACAAAGCAGGGTTTAGGGGTGCAGCCCTTACGGGGTCACAAGGGGCAGAGCCCTTTGTATCGCAATGCGATACAAAGTAATTGAAATCGTCAGAAAGGGCAGCCCCTCTCAGAGAAGGGGTTTTGGGGAGGGTTCAGCTTTACGCCCAAGACCTTAAATGACCTCTTTTGAGAGTAAATTGATGTATTATATGCAAAATCTAATCGATAAATTTTCATATATTGTTTATGTTAAATGTATGTTATGTATTATTTACGTTAATATTAATTTAAAATTAAGATTAGTTTCGTCTACTTTTAGTTTCAAATAAATATGGTCCTATTATTTATTGTTTACTTGGTTATGTATTAAACATATGCTTTAGAAGATATATCAAAACTGCATAGAGCCTTCTACTAAATTACTATTTTTTATTGTTGTTAAAATACGAAATAAATATTAATGAATATGTCTCTAATGTTTGATTTCTAGTACTTCCCAGTTTATTCCTAATTAACTTGATCAACCGTCTGTATAGATACATACTGTATTTCTTGACATTTTGTGTTATTAATGCTTCTAATGTTTATGTTATCCTTTTTTGAACATCAATATTTTACATCTTTAACTCCCTTATTCAATTAAATCAACTATCCAAATTTATCTATCATATATTGTATCTTTTGGAAAACTGTATTTTAAAGATCTATGTGTCCAAAGTAACTCGTCCACTTTGACATTATTTTTTTAATAAAAAACCTTGCTATTATTCTATAAGCATTTTTTCTTTTTTAATGCTTGATAAGCTAAATATTTTTCGCTAATAAATTTTCTTTTAATTATTAATTGATGATTATCTTAAATGTTCCTGACAGCTTAAGATATATTAACGCCAGAAGGAAAGAGATCAAATTCATAAATTAAACTAAGAAGACTATTTTTATGAGAGAGTTTAATAAACATCTATGATTAAACATGTTATCATTACTTATTTTCATAACAATACACAAGTCAGTTAAATATTTAAAAACTTATACATGATTTCGGTTTAAGATTGAGTTTGCTTAACTCAAATATAAGATCCCATTTTAATATTAATATAAACTATTAAATTTTACACTAAATAAATCAATTTACAAACTATTGAAATCATATAGGATTTTCGGGAAAGGCTTTGTCTTCCCCTAAACCCCTTAACCTGCTTAGTTATCTATATTTTTTGCCTGCTCTCGCATTTAAAGTTTGGAAATATAATATACAGTGAGCAATTATTACTGGAGTGAGCTATTGTTACGGGAGTGAGCAATTGTTACGTGAGTGAGCAATTGACATGAAAAGTGACCAATTGTTACCTGAGTGAGCAATTGACTACAACACCCTATTTTAAAATACATCTTAAGATATATTTTCATTTTTTGGAATTAAAATAAAAGTATTATTTTTCTTTAATAAGCAAATTATTTAAAAAATGAGGGTATAGTTAATGATATAACACCTCAATTTATTGTTTATTAATTTTTTATGGTCAAAATTTGGGTTAAACTTAACTGTGTTATTTAATATTATTCTTACCTTTTTTTAGATTAGTAAAGGCAAAATATAAAAACAATTTCGTTTAATATTTTCAGATTTTCTTATCTTAAATTTGACTACTAAATGGTGAATTATTATTGGCAATAATTCATGAAATACTTTTTACTAATAATTTTATAAACTACTTTCATAATAATGAGGAAATGAATAAGTTATAATAAATAAATTTAGCAATTTGATACACTTATTATTTGTAAATTCTCCATATGTTTATGAAAGTAATTTATTAAATTTATATAAAATAGATATAATTTTATGAATCATAGCCAATAATAACTCAACATCTAATTGTCAAATTTGAGTTTAAAAATCTGAAAGTACTAAGGATATGTTAATATTTTCTGACTTTACTAGCTAATCTTAGAGTTGCTAAAAATAATAATTAATATTATATTCTTTGGTTAAAACCCAAATTTGATCAGAAAACATAATATTTTAAATAAAAATTGTTGTAGTGATGAGTATTCCCAAATAAATATTCTAAAATATTATTTTTATTACAGCATCGTTGTACATGTATCTTCCCAGAAGTGTCACAGTAGAACCGCCTTGGAAATAAGTCATGAAGCTTATGCCACTCAAATGCTTTACAAAAGTATCTTGTGAAAAACTAATGTATAATTATAAATATCATTAAACAATAAATTTACAAAAAATCATATCATAATATATTTTTTTAATTATAATTATATTTAATTAAATTAAAATCATTTAAATTTAAATAACAAATATATACTTTATCATATTAATTTGATAAATCTTTTGGCAATATCTAATAAAATTATATTAATTCTTAATTAATTGAAAATATATATTTTGATACTTACATTTTTTCATATTTATATTTTATTATAAGCAGATTTTTTGAAGAGACCTTCACTACTCAAAACAACCAATGCATTTTTATTAAGCTATTATTGAAATAATTTTTGTTAAATTTGTTTAAAATTAAATAAATTAATGAGATTTAAAAATTTTAAAGCTGTGTCTGTTATAAGTCAGACAAATTTGCAAATTTGTAAATTTTGAAGAAAATTAAAAATTTCTTTAATTTAAGGAAAAAGATACTTTAAAATGTATAGAATAAAATCAATTTATAATAAAAATTAATCTATTAAAACAATGTAATTAAATATTAATAAAGATTTAATTATAAATAAAAATAAGTTAAATTTAAATTATATTTATGGATAGTGATCTGTAAGGTCAATTGATTAAACATACACTAGTATGTCCTTAGAGACGGAGTCTTCATAGACTGTAGCGACAGTGTCGTCCAAAAGTCGGGAAATTAAAAAAGAATTTTGAAATTAAATTCTTAGTTATTATGCCCAATATACCCAGGCAATCTAATTGAATACATAGATAATTCCATCCTTTTTAGTTTTTGTATTATCTTAGAAGTACTCATTACCGTAATTATAATTTATAATGTGAGCAATTAAAATAAATGAAATTAAATAAATAGCGATAAGTCTTCTTAAGAATAAGGACCTATTTTAAGTAGGGGTTTCAGGATTAATCTCATGATGAACAAGTGCGTAAGGTTCAATACAATATGAAGCTGCTACTCTAATCTATTGGACCTTCGGGTCATAGATTTTCCTTCATTAAATGAGTTTGGGAAGAAGGATTTATAGATGCTTAGCCTTTTTCATTAAGAGTTAGTTGAAATAAAACAGCAAAATAAGTTTTTTTTTCTTCAATACATACAAGGGTACTTAAGGTAACTTAACTAAAAAAAGAAAATTTACTCAGCAGAGGTAGGACTGGTAAAAAGATTTTCATAATTCTTTAAATTAATTGATACCATTTTTTATTAAAGTGGAAAAAGGTTTGGGGAGAGTGTTAATTATCTCAATTTTCTTTCTTCATTACAACCACATCAATTTTATTGATATGTTAATGGATTAATTTGTAATCAAATAGCAAATATTTTAATTTTTTAATGTAATATTCATTAAATGCTTCTAATAAATAAAAATAAAACGCTATAACAATTGAAATAAATTTGATAATTAATAATTCATAGAACCATAAGCTGCGATATTTATTTATAAATTAACTATATTTTTAATTTTTATAATGTATTAAAATTTAAAATGATATAGCCTGTGCTCAAGAATATCATATTTAATTTTTTTAAATTAAAAATTTTATAAGTTAATATTTTAAATTGAGGTAAACTCATTTTTAATTTTTATAATATTTTTATAATTTTTATACATTATTTGTTTTATAAACTCAATTTAAAATAGCATTAATGGCATAATTGTGAAAAAATACATATGAATTTGGAAAGCTAATTATTAATTACTATATTACTAATTATAATTAGAGGCAGAAAACTATATTATAAACCTAGGAAAATTTGTTACATGTTTGAAATAGATTTTAAAATTAGCTTGACTTTACTCTTTGAGGAGCTATTTTATATAATCCCTGTTCTTTTGTGTAATTTATAAAATTTAATTTTAATGCCAAATTAAAAATCCATTTATTTACCTCCATTGATGCGATGAAATTGTATAGCCTATATAGTAAAGTCAATCTAATTTTGAATTTTTACATAACAAGTATCTCAGATTCAAGAAAGTTAACTGCCAACAATTTGATTATTATTTGGTTAAGTAAAATTATATTTTACAAATCGAATATTTTACTATATTAATAACAATATATAAAAACCCACGTTTATTATTTTATATTGAATAATGAGCAATCTTTTTAAAATATTAAGCTTTAAATAAATGATTTCCAACTTAACTTAATTAATCTATCGTCTAAAATACTTTATTTAAAATTTATTTTATGATTTTATTTTTTTGGAAAAGTGATAGCGAAAAAAAGAAAGCCTAAATACTTCTTTTTCTAATTTTGATAAATTTTTCCTAAATATTATTTTTATAAAAATAAAAGAATTTTTTAAAATTATTATTTATTATTTACTTTCTATAATTCATATAATTTTACAGTTGTTGATATAGAAAAGCTTGATTCTATAGTTTAAAAATTAAATCATTTATGAAAATTTTCCTGTACTCAAAGAAGTTTCTCTCTCTATATATTTATTAAAAGTAATGTAACAATTTTTACAAAAAACAGTAAAAAAAATATAATTTAAAAAAATATTTATTTAAGGATAATGGTTATTTGTTCAACCCGAGTTACCACCCCCCACCTCTTCCCGTCTAGTTCTAAACCCCACCAGTCTCTTAACCCCCCACCCCTCCCCCAAGCTCAAAAATATAGTCCACCTAATATAACCAACTTTATATGAAAAATCATATTCCCAAGGTATGAGTCGACGCCCTTCATGACATCTCACTCTCATAACAATTTTATTTATATAAAATGACATAATTTTTCAAAATTATCTATTATCTTTTTAATTGTTGTTTTGATGTTATTTTGAATTTTTGGAAACTATCTATACGTCTGTCGACTATCTTAGACATATACTGCCATAGGAAAATAAATTTCAATTGAGTTTACATTACCCCAAAACCCCAAAACCCCAATTCATGCTTAGTCTATGAGTTGATAGTGAATTGACACACGTTTATTAATGCGAAAATGCGACTAAGCGACTATTAATAAGGACTTTAGTCGAAGACTAGGTTGATTGAGAGTAGTCGTGACTAGTCTGATCATGAAAGTCAGAGTATACAACTACCCTTCACCATTACCCCAAAACCCCAAAACCCCAATTCATGCTTAGTCTATGAGTTTATAGTGAATTGACACACGATTATTAATGCGAAAATGCGACTAAGCGACTATTAATAAGGACTATAGTCGAAGACTATGTTGATTGAGAGTAGTCGTGACTAGTCTGAACATGAAAGTCAGAGTATACAACTACCCTTCACCATAGTTCATTTAGGTGGTTTGTGATTAAGTCTTGATTACTACTATTAACTTTTAAATTTAACTTAACTATTAATCAATCTAATAAACCAAAGTTATAATCATTTGTCTTAAACTTAAGATTCATGAACGAGGAACTGTTCGACTAGGCTATCGCTGACAACGATGCTTAGAACTTTGCAAACTTTTACAACCACCAGCTAAATCCAGAGTTTCATACTAGCTCCATAAACTTTCAATCAGATATACAAATCAAAGATAACTTACCAGAGTCAAACAACGAGGATGACAAGAGTGCGATTTCAGCACCAGCGACTACTGTGTATTGATGCGCTACCTGTTCCAAGGTTTTTAATAATAAGAGCAATCTCAATCGTCATGTCAAAGAGGTTCACAATAAATCCAAGCAGAGCGACTAAGGATTGTAGAAGCAGGAACAAAAGTCGCAAGGTTTTCACTCCGCAATATCTAAAGTAAAAAGAGATTAAATTTAATAATAATAAGAAGACTAGTCGATGGCTAATGAGAGTGATGACTAAGAGGAGGAACTCAAGGAACCTCCAAAGAAGAGGTAGAGATTGAATGCTAAAACAAGCTCGAAGTCTAACCCAAAGGTTGATATTGAGATCCCTGACACTGAGGATGAAGTGGATGACTCAATCGCAAGGATAAATAAGTACAGAGTCGATGATACTTTTATCATTCCTTGCTTCAAATATCTCTACGACTAAGCGACTAAGCCTAGTCCTCTCTAAAAAATGACTAGTGCTCCTTATGGGACTATGCTTCATGACGGAAGATTTTACAAGCTGTTCGCACTGAGAGGTTTTCTTGAAGAGGAGCTTGAATCAGAGTAGCTGCAAAGGGAGTATGATATAACTAAGACTGCCTTCTAACTCTAACTTCATGGAATCACTTAGTTGGAGATGGTCTTGAAAGGCAGTGATCACATCGCACTCCAGTACCTGATTCCTTCAATTCAGTTACGACTACTATATGATGACTAATCGCAGTGCTCATTCGGATCGACTAGTCATGAAGCAAATCATTTATGGTTTAAGAGAACTGCATACAATCGGATTCGTATACCACCGACTAAGCTTCAATAACATAGTCCTCAACGACTACCCTATCAAGGCAAGACTAAGGAACTTTGAGAATGCAAGAGTACTCGCATCTAAAAAGTAGATTGAGTATGATGGTTCATTAATGTTTTATCCGACTACAGGAGTCTTCTTTGCTGGTGATCGACTTGTCGATGTTTACGCCTTAGTCTCTATGATTGTATACCTGTTCATGACTAAAGACTACGACTCTGTCTGGACTACCTAGTCGTAGCTAGTCGAAATGCAGCAGCATACTCTAAGAAGACTTCAGCTAATGCAGTCATCAAAGATCTTATCAAGCAATTCTATCTCTAACCTTGGACCAGATACTGGTACAGTTTAGCAGAGGTCGAGGAGAATTTTGATAAGCTTAACTGGCAACCAGAACACAGAGTACTTTATGTTCCCCCCAAAGTCAAGAGACTTATTTGATTCAAACCTAAGATTCATTCAACCGCTGTTTTTTTAGTCTTTAAGTTAATCTTGGTCTCCGACTACCTAGTCGTTTATTATTAATATCGCACTAAGTTAAAATCCCTCCTTACACTCTAATTTTCAATGCACTCTCCTATGCTTTATACTCTTATCATTTACTCTTATTTTCAACTAATACTATCACTCCTGTTGGTATGTTGGTGAGTGTTAATGAAGTGATGTTTGTTACAAGATTCAAAGAATCTTACACCTTGGGTAGTCTCAAAATCTACGACTAGTCAGTCGAAAAATTTATACTTGAGAAGACTAGGTAGTCGAAACACCTACGACTAGTCTTGATAGTTTATCTAGTCGATTCTTGGATTCATACTTCTCTACTACTCAAGATCAACCTATACTTTCATTCCACTCTTTCAGAGGTAGTCTTGAGTAATGTACAGCTACCTCTATTAATAAAATCAAGATAGGATAGTTACTAATACAAATTGAGTCATTAGAACATCAAAATTAGAGTGTTAAGCTAGTCGATTTCAATCTTGTAAAAAGCTAAGTTTGTATAGTTAACTTAGTCTTTGACTAGTCTTAGTCGAACCAAGATTTCGAGAGATTTTCTACCTATCCAGCTACTGTTGCTACTAATAATAATGAAAGTATGATTCTAAATTTTGCAGTGTAAGAATCCTCTGGTTACTTGAAAATCCAGCTTAAATTGTTGATCGAAGAATCAAGAACGACTAAGACGGATCTGGTGTTTTTGGAAAATTTGTTGTCCATTTATGATTCTGATCGACTAGTTTTTTACTAACCTCAAAAATCTAAAACCTCTCAAGTCGAGGTTTAAATCTCCAGGAATTTGCAGAGTACCACTGGATTTGATGTTGCTCTTTGTGGACACTCTTTAGCTTGAAAGTTGAGTGATGTTTGTTACAGTCTGAGTAAGGGGATTCAAGAGTTATTTTAGAATCTTTAAAAGACTAGAGAAGTGGTTCAACGACTAGAGGACTAAGATCAGAATAATTTTCGACTAGCTAGTCATTTATTAATATAGTCCGATTACTAAACTAGTCATGTAATCATTCGGGTAGTCGAATCGATTAGTAAGAAGCGAGGAGCTTATGGGTAGATTCAGATCGAAGTAAGACCTCTACAAGTACCTAACCACTCACTGTAAGATTCAAGTGTTGTTCCTTACTTTGTATAGTGAACATCTTTCTGCCACCACTTGTTTCGACTAAGGTGGCCTTCCTGAAAACATTACTAAATAATACCAGAAGTCTCTCAGGTAAAACCAGGTTAATAGAATGGTTGTGCCTCATTACCAAGAGCTCTCAGTCAAGAATCTCTACCAGGATGTTATGGGTGATGAAGTCGTATTGCAGTACCTTCCAGAACTTGAGATGAACTCAGGTAAACTACCAGATAGAGACTTTTTCTTTGGTGTTCTGGGAACAGTCAAAGCAGACTACCTAAGGCAAATCATCGACCATGCTAATACTGTGAGGTATAATAAGGGGTAAGACTAGAACGAGACTGATAAGATCGAGATCTCTGACGACTGGTTGGATGAGCTCATGAAGCATCCTTTCGTTTCAAGTAAGATTTCTATGACTTACTTATGTAGAGAAACCTGGCAAGGCTATCTATCTAATGAAGCAGAATGCAAGAACAGTCAGAGAGAAGATAGATCATAAATAGTATGAGTTGGGTAAACGACTAAGCAATCGCATCATATCTCACGACTAAGACTAGAATCGATTCTCGAACGTGACTAAGAGAAATAGGATGGCAGACGGCAGCATGCGCATGGTGGAACAATAACAGAGAACACCTAACAAGATCATGATGATAACTGGAATGTGATTTAAATTAAACTAATCATAACTTAATACTCATAATCTGCGTCTCGCCATATTTGGCTTAATTTCTAATGTAGTCTTAGTCGACCGACTAGATCGACTTTTCTATAAGTAATTTTATGTCTAGTCGTAGTCCCTTCAGTAGTATACTTAGCATCTCTTTCTTGTAGCTCTGCTTGATTGTAAAGAAGGTGCTCTCGATTCCATTATACTCAGGGGAGTAAGGGATACTGTATATGGGGATGATATCCGGTCGCTCATACTCCTTCTTTACAAGGATTGACTTGTGTACCTGCAGGTTATCCATGAATATGACTAGTCGACGATCCTTATATTTCTCTTTCAACTGCTGCATGAATAGAATGAACTAGTCTTACTTAATTGATCCCTTATTAATAATGTAGTCTTCGAGTCTCTTGTCAGTTGATATAGCGCCAAGAAGCGCAAACACTCCGAAGTCATGTCTCTTGTCTGGGAATCTTATATTCTCTCCATAAGGTGCCCAGGTTCTATTGAGGCGAGTTGAGGAAGTGAATACAGTCTCATCTATGAATATGATCTTCGATCCCAGTTGCAGCTCTCTCATATACTTAGTCTTCATTTCGATTTTAAGACTAGCTAGTCTTTGTGGATCGACTAGCTCCATCTCCTTCCTTAGTCGTATGCTCTTGAATCTTACTTAAGCGCGCTTGTATAGTCTCCTCAAGTGAGTGACACTGATTCGCACTTCTGGGAACTACCTGTGGAACATTATACACCTCTCTCTCAAACTCATTCCTGCTTGAGTGTGCAGTGTTTCACTGCTGGTGAGGAAGTTAATATGACTAAGGTTGAATTTAATCTCACGACTAGTCTTAATCGATAACCCATTCCTGAAAAATGACTTCGACTACCTGTGCAGCTTGACAACATTTGTGTATGAGACACAAAGAACTTTGCTATTGCACTCAGATTCACCAGTGGTCTTAGATTAGATGTTGGATTTCAGTTGCCATATCGTATGAGTAGGAAGGTTTCAATGTCGATCTGTGGTTTGAGTTTGACTACTCTCATCTAAATGACTAGAGTTAAGACTAATAATAATAGAGTGATTTGAATTTGAAACTAGTCATATGATAAGTCTGTTGATATTTGATTCAACTTTAATCATTGCAACTATACTTACCTGTAATGAGTGAATGCTGTTCCAAGTCACCATAAACCACCAATGGTGGAGGGTGTTTATGGTTTTAAGATTCATTATTGTTATTAGTGCTATGTACATTGATAGTCGACCTTACGACTACCTACGACTAAGTCATGATCGATATACTTACAAGACTACCTAGTCATACTAGTCTGCACTTAGTCGGCTCATTCAATCTTAAGTTTAAGACAATGATTATAACTGTGGTTGATTAGATTGATTAATAGTTAAGTTAAATTTAAAAGTTAATAGTAGTAATCAAGACTTAATCACAAACCACCTTAATGAACAATGCCCCAAAACCTCAAAACCCCAATTCATGCTTAGTCTATGAGTTTATAGTGAATTGACACACGTTTATTAATGCGAAATGCGACTAAGTGATTATTAATAAGGACTATAGTCGAAGACTAGGTTGATTGAGAGTAGTCGTGACTAGTCTGAACATGAAAGTCAGAGTATACAATTACCCTTCACCATTGTTCATTTGGGTGTTTTGTGATTAAGTCTTGATTACTACTATTTACTTTTAAATTTAACTTAACTATTAATCAATCTAATCAACCACAGTTATAATCATTTGTCTTAAACTTAAGATTCATGAACGAGGAACTGTTCGACTAGGCTATCGCTGACAACGATGCTTAGAACTTTGCAAACTTTTACAACCACTAGCTTAATCCAGAGTTTCATACTAGCTCCATAAACTTTCAATCAGATATACAAATCAAAGATAACTTACCAGAGTCAAACAACGAGGATGACAAGAGTGCGATTTCAGCACCAGCGACTACTGTGTATTGATGCGCTACCTGTTCCAAGGTTTTTAATAATAAGAGCAATCTCAATCGTCATGTCAAAGAGGTTCACAATAAATCCGAGCAGAGCGACTAAGGATTGTAGAAGCAGGAACAAAAGTCGCAAGGATTTCACTCCGCAATATCTAAAGTAAAAAGAGATTAAATTTAATAATAATAAGAAGACTAGTCGATGGCTAATGAGAGTGATGACTAAGAGGAGGAACTCAAGGAACCTCCAAAGAAGAGGTAGAGATTGAATGCTAAAACAAGCTCGAAGACTAACTCAAAGGTTGATATTGAGATCCCTGACACTGAGGATGAAGTGGATGACTCAATCGCAAGGATAAATTAGTACAGAGTCGATGATACTTTTATCATTCCTTGCTTCAAATATCTCTACGATTAAGCGACTAAGCCTAGTCCTCTCTAAAAAATGACTAGTGCTCCTTATGGGACTATGCTTCATGACGGAAGATTTTACAAGCTGTTCGCACTGAGGGGTTTTCTTGAAGAGGAGCTTGAATCAGAGTAGCTGCAAAGGGAGTATGATATAACTAAGACTGCCTCTAACTCTAACTTCATGGAATCACTTAGTTGGAGATGGTCTTGAAAGGCAGCGATCACATCGCACTCCAGTACCTGATCCCTCAATTCAGTTACGACTACTATATGTTGACTAATCGCAGTGCTCATTCGGATCGACTAGTCATGAAGCAAATCATTTATGGTTTAAGAGAACTGCATTCAATCGGATTCGTACACCACCGACTAAGCTTCAATAACATAGTCCTCAACGACTACTCTATCAAGGCAAGACTAAGGATTTGAGAATGCAAGAGTACTCGCATCTAAAAGTAGATTGAGTATGATGGGTCATTAATGTTTTATCCGACTACAGGAGTCTTCTTTGGTGATCGACTAGTCGATGTCTACGCCTTAGTCTCTATGATTGTATACCTGTTCATGACTAAGACTACGACTCTGTCTGGACTACCTAGTCGTAGCTAGTCGAAAATGCAGCAGCATACTCTAAGAAGACTTCAGCTAATGCAGTCATCAAAGATCTTATCAAGCAATTCTATCTCTAACCTTTGACCAGATACTGGTACAGTTTAGCAGAGTCGAGGAGAAGTTTGATAAGCTTAACTGGCAACCAGAACACAGAGTACTTTATGTTCCTCCCAAAGTCAAGAGACTTATTTTATTCAAACCTAAGATTCATTCAACCGCAGTTTTTTTAGTCTTTAAGTTAGTCTTGGTCTCCGACTACCTAGTCGTTTATTATTAATATCGCACTAAGTTAAAATCCCTCCTTACACTCTAATTTTCAATGCACTCTCCTATGCTTTATACTCTTATCATTTACTCTTATTTTCAACTAATACTATCACTCCTGCTGGTATGTTGGTGAGTGTTAATGAAGTGATGTTTGTTACAAGATTCAAAGAATCTTACACCTTGGGTAGTCTCAAAATCTACGACTAGTCAGTCGAAAAATTTATACTTGAGAAAACTAGGTAGTCGAAAAACCTACGACTAGTCTTGATAGTTTATCTAGTCGATTCTTGGATTCATACTTCTCTACTACTCAAAATCAACCTATACTTTCATTCCACTCTTTCAGAGGTAGTCTAGAGCAATGTACAGCTACCTCTATTAATAAAATCAAGATAGGATAGTTACTAATACAAATTGAGTCATAAGAACATCAAAATTATAGAGTGTTAAGCTAATCGATTTCAAACTTGTAAAAAGCTAAGTTTGTATAGTTAACTTAGTCAACGACTAGTCTTAGTCGAACCAAGATTTCGAGAGATTTTCTACCTAACCAGCTACTGCTGCTACTAATAATAATGAAAGTATGATTCTAAATTTGCAGTGTAAGAATCCTCTGGTTACTTGAAAATCCAGCATAAATTGTTGATCGAAGAATCAAGAACGACTAAGACGGATCTGGTGTTTTTGGAAAATTTGTTTTCCATTTATGATTCTGATGGACTAGTTTTTTACTAACCTCAAAAAATCTAAAACCTCTCAAGTCTAGGTCTAAATCTCGAGGAATTTGCAGAGGACCACTGGATTTGATGTTGCTCTTGGTGGACACTCTTTAGCTTGAAAGTTGAGTGATGTTTGTTATAGTCTGAGTAAGGGGATTCAAGAGTTATTTTAGAATCTTTAAAAGACTAGAGAAGTGGTTCAACGACTAGAGGACTAAGATCAGAATAATTTTCGACTAGCTAGTCATTTAATATATTGATAAAATACAATTGAATCGGGGAAATGTAAAAATAAAAATACAAAATTAAATTTATATATAATTACTGCTCATTTACTCTACGTTTTTTCTTATATGCGAAAAGCAGCCACTTTACGATATTTTTGACTGAATTTACAACTTTTATTAGGTTTTAGTGTCAAAATCGTTATGCATCATTAGGAACATATATAAAGTGACCAAATTCTGTATCTTATATCAAAATGACCAACTTTACTATTCATGGTCAAAATTTCTGAATTTGTATGTATGTCTCCTCCATTTGAGCAGAGTGGTCAAAAAAGTGGCCAAAGTACATTTTTTTATTACAAGTGACCAGAGTAGAGATAAAAGTTGAGATTCTATCTAAAAGTGACCAGAGTGCTTGATTTGAACCAGAATGACCAGAGTAGTGGTCAAAATCTCAAAAAATCGCAGTTTTTAGTCTGAATTTAGTGTTATGTGTCACTTTTCACAAATATGCGGTGACCAGGCCAAATTTGGAGCATGGTGGTCAAAAATCTTGAAAATCGTTGTTGCTGGTCAATTTTGTGAAAAATATGGTGGTCATAAAGTTCAATGCTCCAGCAGTACCTGCAAATCTCAGCTGGTCAAAAAAATCGAGCGGAAGTTGCGAATTTGCTAGTTTTTTGCTATATTCATATCAAACTAGATAGCATGATGCTCAGAGCATCTCCTCTCTCACCAACCCATTCAATTCTTGAAATATTTGATTTTGAACCAATTTTTGTCCAATTTCAGCCTAAATTGCTAACTCCTCTGGTGTATACCTTGAGTGCATAGAAATTTGCTATATAGAGTGGAGTAGAGCAGAATTTGATGCCACTCGTCAAAACTTCATAATAGTTTGAGCAGACTTATGAAAACTGCGATTTTCAGGGATCCTCGTGCATTTATGTATTAATTTTAAGTACAGTATTAATAACAGGAGTAATAGCAGCAGTAATAGTATAGGCAGTAAAAATGACAATGCATTAGGTATAAGCGCTTATAGAAATTTCAATGTATGATGCAATTCTTGTTTTTGAGTAGAATCTCATACAAAGCCATAACTCAGAGTATGTATCCATTTCTTGATACTGAATGCCCAGAGTCCTCGAACATCATCCTCGCTCATGTTTTTTATTATTTCTTGGATGCGTTTGACCAGCTGCAATCTATAAGTTTGTTAGGAGAGTATGCTTACTTGCTGTTGATGTTCTGCTGCTTGAGGTTCTTCTTAATGTATGCAAACAACTGTTCGATTGGGTTGAGCCAGGGCGAGTATTCTGCATTGAAGAGTACGTTGACTTTGAAGCGACGAGCAGTCGCAAGCATCTCAGAATACTTATTAATTATGGCATTATCCATTAAAAGCACCACCTTCTTGTTGCATAGATCTTTGTCAGTTCTTATACTTCTCAGCGTCTGATATATAAAGTTTTCGATAGCAATGAATCGAATGCTCCTTCAATTATTTGAGTGGATATCACTCTATCAACTGCTATCGCTGCTATCAAACCCATAGAGTACTGTTATCTCTTCTCTGTTTACTTTGCAATCGACAATTGTCTTGCTCTCAAACCATAATCGCCTAAATTGGAGAGCATTTCCTATCGATACTGAGAGATTGGCTTATAATTGAGATTAATCTGACTTTGATCTGGAATATATGCACAGGGTTTATCACATTCTTTGGATTCTTCTTATTGGTTATGATTTTGTGATGGGTCATCTATTAGTAAAGTTAAATTGGTTTTATGACGGTAGTTGAATTATTATCTTAGTAGTTTGATGGAAGTTTGCATCATAATTAGTGGTTTAAATGAGGCTTGTTGAATTTGTGAGAACTCGAACCATACAACCCAAGGGTGGAACCATACAACCCAAGGGTGGAACCATACAACTTAAGGGTGGAGCCATACAACATGGATCTATACAACTCGGATCCATACAACCAGGAACCATACAACCTGGAACCATATAACCTCAGCGCGGAACCATGCAATCCAAGAGATATCTTCAGGGTATCTTCATCTACCATGGTAGTTCCAATCCTAGTATAATTCCCAGAGTTCACATCTCAACTTGAATCGCTCTCATTCTTGAAGTTATCAAAGATAAGTAATCGCTCAAACTAAGCTGAGTAAGATAGTTTGACATTATCAAGAACAGAACGATTTTATCAGATACTATCATCATGCAACAACCATCAACCTTCAAATTCTCTTTTGTATACTTATTCTCATCAATATTCGAGCTGCTCAAAACTGATAGCGACAGCTTTCTTGGAGTGAGCTGAACAACTTCTCTCTATCTCTAACTCAATAGCGAACTGCTTGATTTCTTTAAAGTTGATTACAATTTTAATTTTGACACCTTGTCAATCAATGGCGCGAGCCCTGAATGAATTCGTTTGATCTGCTCATCATCTGAAGTGACTTTCTTTGCAGTGCTCTGCAACTTCAAATTTCTGAATTTCTTCAAAGTACTCGATTGGTTATTGGGAGTATCTTCAACTTCAAGTATGGGGGATAGATCCTACTTTAGTTACTACTTTGCTTTCAAATTCTAACGAGTTGGAGTTTGTAAAATGCCTGACTTCTGTAAAATAGTAAATCAAAACTATTAAGGAATGGCTTACTTTAGAGCTGCTTGATGATTTCTAGGATTTCTTTGAAATCGATTGTTTAGCCAACTTATTTAAAGTTCTGGTACTAGAATGGGGTTTTGAAATTGGCTTTGCTTTACTCTACATTATTGAATGAAGTTTGGATGATTACGAATCCTTTGCATTAGCTTATAGATTGATACCTTGAAAAGCATTTTAAGCAGGTAAATCGTTTGATCTTATAGATGAAACTGTATCCAATGAATAATATGATTTCTAAGAATATTCACCATTCAACTGCTTTCCAAGCAGCATCACTCCATACCGCAACTCCTTATAGCCTGCGTTGATTCTACTATACTTCTTGACTGCAATCGATTTGGTAACTTTTTTCTT